>MU746404.1:96729-121729 GCA_026770625.1 Nicotiana glauca
TTGCTTGTATCTGTTTGATAGTTCTTTCTAGTAAAATGGTGTTTAGTTATACATACCAGTACAATTCAAATGTACTGACGTCCCTTTTGCCGGGGGCGCTACATTCGTGTTATGATTGTAGGTGGATCTATAGCAGGCACTCCAGTCCACATTCAGTAGCACCTCCTCTGCTTTCCGTCAGCTGTATTGGTGAGCCCCTTTCCCCTCGGGGACCTACGTGGCTTATGCCGTTGTTCTTCCCAGAGTCTTATTTTTTTTTCTGTAATTGTATAAGGTATAGCCGGAGCCTTATTGCCGGCATTTCTGTATTATTCTTCGGTTATATTTAGAGGCTCCGTAGACAGGTTGTGGGTAGCGTCGGGTATTGGAAATTAAAATATTAATATTGATGTACATAAGTCTATAACTTGTAATACCCTTAAAGTGGCGAAATGATGTTGCTAATGAAACTGAAATGGAAATCATTAATTATATGTTGATAGAATTTGATTAACGAAGTCCATCCGGGTTGGGTAGTATACATAAAACCTGCTAGGCTTGCTCAGTCGGGTTTACTCGGTTGAGTGCTGGTCGCACTCCTCGGATTTTGGGGCGTGACAACAAACTTCCTCACCCGTGGAAGAAGTGATTGGACAATGTCTGAAGCGTGCATTTCTGAATGTGGTTTGCATGCTCCAGATATTCTCCTTTCGCCAAATACTCTTTGATATTATGGAACCAAGGTTTCCCATATGTTTCTTCCTCAACATGGGCACAATAAGCCGGTTGATTACAGACTTTTACTGGGATGGGATCAATGAAATTCTTGTCCGGATGCTCTATCGTAGATGACAAGGTGGCCAATGCATCGACAAACTCATTTTGAATTCTGGGTACATGTCGAAACTCTATCTTGGTGAACCTATTTCTCAATTCCTACATATGATGCAGATATGGTAATATCTTGGAATTCTTGGTGGCCCACTCTCTTTGTACTTGGCGCACAAACGAATCACCTATTACGAACAACTCCTGAACGTTCAAGTCGATTGCTATATTGAGTCCTAGAATTCAGGTCTCATACTCTGCCATATTGTTGGTGTAGGGAAATTTGAGTTTAGCTAATACCGGATAATGTTAACCTGTTTCTGATACCAAAATTTCTCAAATACCCACTTCTTTGAAATTTGCAGCTCTGTCAAAGAACATCCTCCAACCGTCGTATGCTTCGGTAATGTCTTCTCCCACGAATACGTTTCAAGTGTTCGTATTCTCCTCCCACTGGGTTCTCATCAAGATGATCTGCCAATGCTTGTCTTTTGACCGCCTTTTGAGTTACCTAGACGATATCAATCTCACTCAATAGTATCTGCCATTTGGCCAACTTCCGGGCTGGCATGGGTTTTTGAAATATATACTTCAAAGGATCCATCCTAGATATGAGGTATGTGGTATAGGCACAAAAGTAATGCCTTAACTTCTGGAACGTCCAGGTCGAAGCACAACACGTGCGTTTCGGTAGAGAGTACCATGCTTTATAAGGTGTGAACTTCTTACTCAAGTAATATATGGCTTTCTCATTTCTCCCTGTCTCATCATATTGTCCCGAAACAAATACGAAGGCTCCATCCAATACAGATAGATAGAGTAGCACACGCCGTCCCGGCTCTCGTGGGAGCAAGATTGATGGTGTGGACAAATACTCCTTGATTTGGTCAAAAGCTTATTGATAATCTTCGGTCCAGCTTGTCTCGACATCTTTCCTCAACAACTTAAAGATGGGTTCACATATGACTGTGGACTGTGCTATGAAGCAACTGATATAATTGGGACGCCCTAGAAAGCTCATCACGTCCTTTTTGCTCCTAGGAGGCGGTAACTCCTGAATAGCCTTGACTTTAGATGGATATAGCTCTATCCCTCGATGGCTGACAATGAATCCTAATAACTTTCCTGTGGGAACCCCGAATGCACACTTGGCGGGGTTCGGTTTCAAGTTGTACCTTCTTAATCTATCGAAGAACTTTCTCAAGTCTGCTATGTGGTCTGCAGCTCTCTTGGATTTGATAATGACGTCATCCACATAAACTTCTATCTCCTTGTGTATCATATCATGGATGATGGTTGTCATGGCTCTCATGTAGGTAGCCCCAACATTCTTGAGACCAAATGGCATCATCTTGTAGCAGTACACCCCTATGGTGTAATAAAAGCTGTTTTCTCTGTGTCCTCTTCGTCCATACGGATCTGGTGATAACCTACGAAGCAATCTACAAAAGATTAGAGTTCATTCTTGGCAAAATTATCTATTAGTATGTGTATGTTTGGTAGTGGAAAGTCATCCTTGGGACTTGCTTTGTTTAAATCTCGATAGTCAACACATGCTCTGACTTTCCCATCTTTCTTTGGAACTGGCATAATGTTGGCTAACTAGGTTGGGTACTCAACCACCCTGAGAACTTTGGCTTTGATCTTCTTGGTAACTTCCTCCTTGATTTTCAGGCTCATGTATGGTTTGAATTTTTGAGTTTCTGCTTTACAAGTGGACACAATGGATTGGCAAGTAACTTGTGAGCCACTATGGACGTTCTCAAACCTGTCATGTCATCATACGACCATGCGAAAATATCCTACTATTATTTTAGGAAATCGATGTATTCTTCCTTCTTTGTTGGTGATAAGTGAATGATGGTGCGAGTCTACTTGAAGGTCTCGGCGTCCCCTAAGTTTATTGCTTCGGTTTCATCCAGATTGGACTTAGGTTTATTGTCAAAGTTTTCCACCTCCCTGAAAAATTCCTTGGGTATCTCGTCTTCTTCATCAAAATCACTATCCTCATGTTGCGTTACCCATTACATGTCATAGTAATCGGTTCATCAGGAAAAGTAATAATAACGTTGTAAAAAGAAAAATGTACAAAATAATAATGAATGATAAAGAGCAATGCATTTGATTAAAACTGAACAACATCCAGAAAAATATGGCCCGTCGAACCTAGCATTTATTTTGAAATAAGCAAGTCTCTAAAAGAAAGTTATGGAAAATTTTAAATAACTAGAGTGGCTGTAAAATAAAATCTGCCCAGCTACCGAGGGACTCGGTGGGTCCGAGATAGTGTAGCGATCCAGTTCCTGAGAACAGCTCCCTTCTTCACATTTTGAATAGTAAGGCCTTCTTCTTCCTCCTCCTCCTCCTCAATTATTGCACTGCAGTCCATGTCTTCGTCGTCCAAGAATAGATTCTTCAACCAAACTAATGCTTTCTCTTCTGCAGTTCCCCATATTGTATCAGTTTGGTGAAAGGCTTGATCGAGACGTGGCACTGGTTGCTCAAGAGGGTAGTACGATCCATGCCATGGAGGCAAGCAATCATTATACTCTTGCCATGTGTATTGATATCTGATCCCAAAGGTTGTACCATGACCCCTCAGCCGTATCGGTTTAGTGATGCCTTGAAGATTTTTCCCAAGCCCTTTGCTGGGTTCATACCCAGACCATACCAGTATGCTCTCTATTTTACTGCTCCACTATTTATCATTCTCAACGACATTTACACGTTTAATGTGAAGATAGGTTTCCCTCCTAGCCTTCTTTTATTTCCAATAATCGGGATGGTTTGACTGGTGTAAATGGGGTTACTCCCATCTCTATGAATGATCATCTCTTAACGATTCCATTTAAATTTCACGTCTTGATGTAGTGTGGACGGCACATCCTCAACGGCATGGATCCATGGTCGGCCTAATAGAAGATTGTATAAAGCCGGTATGTCGAGCACTTAAAACTCGACGTCGAACCAAGTTGTCCCCATTTGCAAACACAGGTTAATCTCCCCAATTGTGGCCTTTTAAGACCCATCAAAATCTTTCACATTCGTGCTTCCTGCCCGTATTTCATGAAAACTTTAGTCCAATCTTTTCAGAGTATCCAATAGACAAATACTAAGGCTTGAACCTCCATCAACCAAGACCGTGGCAATGAAGTAGTCTTCGCATCACACTGTAATGTGCAATGCCTTATTGTGATTTAGACCCTCAAGTGGCAACTTATCCTCGTGGAAAGTGATTTTGTGACTTTCCAACACCTTTCCTACCATATTAGACATCTTTCCGCCAGTGATGTTATTGGGCATGTAAGCTTCATTCAACACTTTTATCAAAGCATTCTTGTGTGCTTCTAAATTTTGTAACAATGACAAGATGGATATCTGAGCTGGGGTTTTGTTTAAATGATCGATGGCAGAATACTCCCTTGCTTTTACTTTCCTACAAAGGTCATCTAGCCCTATTTAAATGATAGGCTACTTGGCAATGGCATCCTTACTTGTTTCTCCCAGGTGCTCAGGTGTGTAGATTATCCCGGTCATAGTCATTCCTTGTGTGGCATCGGATTCCTCCATCTTTGCCTTTCCTTTCAAACTAGCTTCGCCAATATTATCCCAAGGTGTTTACCGTGAAAATGGTAATAACAATTAAATTTATAAATAGGATTCTAAAAATACTTAATCTATTCTCGATTTAGTTTTAAAGGGTGATTAATGCTAAACATGGAGTAAAAACAGTAAAGATCGAACTAGTCAAAAATGATAATTGAACCAGTAAGGGATGTTCCCGGGCTTAGGACAAGCGAGTAGATACCTCAGGCCTATCGAATGTAATCTTATCGAGGGCGAACGGGAAGGGGATAACAGATAAGTATATGCATACAAGGATTTATACCGTCAATCTTGAGCTAAATGGCAAAGAATAAATGAAGAACAATAAAATTCTAGGGCGACCTCGGGGTCGAAGAACACAGTTAACTTAGAAGAAAGAGAGAGAGAGAGAGAGAGAGAGTGTGAGAGAGAGAGAGAGAGAGAGGTATTATTACTTATTGGAGAAGTGGAGCAACACCAGCCCTTTACAAGAGTAGAAAGATGGGACGGACTATCGTGCGTCATTTCAGTAGGTTAAAGATAGACCGGCCCCGTCAGGTGTAGCTATGTGCTTCGGAGACATCTTTTCTCACCCTGACCTTGGGCCCTGCTTCCTTTGATTCGGACCTCGATGAACCCCGAGGCTGAGAACTCGATCATAGCCTTCCATCCTCGGGGTCTCGAGGGAGGCTTCCCAAATTGTCTTGATAGTGAAAATCAAGTCTTCTGATTTTTACCACGTACAGATAGTCTCTGTGTTTCTCTTGACAAAGTGATGGGAAACGATTTCGACATTGGACTCTTTGAACACCCTTTGGCGATGCTATAATAGCAACTCAGATCACGTGCAATACTTCATAACCGTTGGCATGTCTCATAAATCCTTGCTCGACGTATTGTCATTTCCGCCCCTCGAGGCAAATGTACTGCCGTTGGTTCAGTTTTTCAAGAAAGTAGAAATTATACCCATCGGTCAATGTTTCAGAGCATCGATGATCGTGTTGTTTCCCCCTATAAATGAGGGTGGTCTGTGGCATTAAATCTTTCATCTCAAAACTTCCACTGGTGTGTTTGGCTTCTTCCTTCCCACCATCTTCTTTTGTTTTTTATCACCATGATGAGAGCTTTCTATCTCATGGCTGTTTGGGGGAGATCTCCCAGGCCATATTGAGGCCTTCTGTCCAGGTCTACCTTCATTGAAATGATGATGGGAGGAGAGTTGGTTTCACCTATGCTTAGATGGTTATTTGGATTATGCACCGCTGCTCAAAAGGGGGCTCGAAATATCCATCACTGCTCACCTTCATACCCCAGCTCAACGCGGAACTCTGTCCTGAACCGGGAGCTTGAACGACTCGATGCTTGAAGAATTGTATTTGAAGTAGTCATGCAAGCAGGGCTGAGGATTGTTTGGCCCGCTCCCTCTTCGAAGCTTTCTTGGTCAAAGAGGATCCTCGAGCTTCGGAGAGATGTAGCTCTTCATCGTCCTACTCCCTGGTTGCTCTTCCTCGGCTTTGTCAAAGTGGACAGCTGATATAAGGCTTTCGGGTACGATCTTGGAGATACTTCCTTTGAGGGTAGAGTAGGTTTGAGGCCCTTTCCTCAATAATTCTCTTTTGTTGTACCTACATCGGGAAACCTTTGTAGGCCTTTGTACATTGTATGTGATGTCCCTCAAGGGATTTGTAATTGAATGTCGTGACCCTTCGGGGATTTTGTATTTTTTTAAACTTCATAAATTAGAAATGAACTTTGTTGACCCCTGCTGTCGAATTTTCTCTATTTCCTTATGCTTTCATGCTCATCGAGGCTCTTTAAATGCATTCCTTTGTGTTGCTGATCGCCGATATTAAATTTGGATATGAGCATTTGCTTTGATTTTTCGCAGATTGATATGGGCTCATTCCGATCCTATTGCCGTCTCTCAGGACAACCTTGGGTCAATCTGATGGGCTGGCGCTTGTAAAGGTCTCCCGAGTTATTCAGAGATCGCGCGTTAGTTTCCGGGGTCTCTAGGGGCACTACTCCAGATGTAGATCATCTTCGGATACCCCATAGATCTTATTGGTCTGGGCGTAGATGGTCCCTTTTGGGCAGTACGAGATGGATCTTCTGCTTTTCCTTTGGTGCTTGTTTGCTTTCACGCCTTTAGAGGTTTTTAAATGCCTCCTACCACTTGTAGTCTGTTGTAGCTTGTTTTGGTCCCTAGCTGATTGGCAAGACTCTTTCCTGCTTTCTTTTTTGTCTTTTATTTGGCTTGATGCGGGACCAACTGGATAGGCTCAAGCTTTCGGGGACTGCTGATTTGTTTGGAGATCTTGCATCAAATTTTAGGGCCTTTGGGAATGATACCCCGGATTTAGGTCATCCATGGACGCCTCGGTGGGTCCTATTGATTTTGATGTGGACAGCTCTTTAAAAGAGTGTAAGGTTGGCTCCCGTTTGAGGAGTTTGCCTATGTGCGAGGCACTTCCTTGGGGCCTTGTCGAGTTATGGAGATTAGAGCTTCCCGGGTCTTCTCCTCCGGAGAAGGAATCGCGATCCCAGGCGCACGCCTCGCATATGGAATTGGCGCCATGGAGCTCATTGCAGCCCTACTTCTTGGCAGATAGAGGTTCCAAATGCAAAACGTTGCCTGGAGCATAGAGATAATTTATGGGAATCCTCGAGCTTGGTTGTCTATTGGAGGATGTTTCTTGGGTCGGGTATTGACACGTCGATCCGTATCGAGGCCATTGGCTTCATGGAGCTTATATCTGGAAGGTGACTTTGCCACTGTCTTTTGTATATAAGTGGTGTAGCTTCAGCCTCTTTGTAAGACTTCGCTATTTTTGGGCACATAGGGCTCCCTATCTTCTAAAGCGCGAAAAGCGTCTGCTCTTCTTTGCTTTATTTTGTTAGTTTTTCTTCGGTTATGGCGACCCCTTTAGAACTATTAAGGCAAAAGGCGGGGGATGCCGTAACCGGTGTTAGAGAGTCGAAGGGCTTCGCTCTGTAGATGACATCCTTGATGAGAGAGGAATACTTGGAGACGGCGAGGCGATATTGTGGGTGGAGCGAGGGGAGGACACTGTGGGTGATGTCCCCTTGTAAAGGCATCGCGGACTCTGCTGATGGGTTTTTGAGCGTGTACTCATACCTTTTTTGCATTTGTCCCTCTTGATAAGGTCGTGCTCGACTTTTGCTTGAAATATCGGGTTACCTTGGTGCAAATTCATCCATCGCATTGGCGGACGGGGCTAATAATGATATTTTTTGTGGAGAAGGCCATACTTGAGTTCACGTTTGACCATCTCATCAAACAGTATCGGACTTTCCACCATTGAGGACTGTTAACCTTGAGGGATTGCTCGCCCATGCCCTTCGTTATTGACGATGATGAAGGTGGAGATCGAGGGTGGGATAGTTGGTTTGTCCGAGTTATGATGAATAATGTCATCCATGTAGAGTTCCTGCCATTCCCTGAAGGGTGGAATTACGCACTTAAGTGAGGCGCATTGCCATTCCTTCAGTTTTTGTTTATAGCAAAAATTTGGCCAAGTAATCAGTATTATTCTCTTTGTTGCAGGAACTTCGTAGGCGCCGGGCCAAGTTCACGACTTTCCCGGCTGGGTTCGGAGGCTGGTGACCCATTCGTCTTGCGATGAACGGAGGTGGCGAGCTATGTCTCGCATCAGGTGGGGACTAGATCATCAAGGTATGTGCACATGTAGCTTTTCTTCTCTATCGATATGTTCCTGTGGCGACATTTTTCTATCTCATCTATGCTGGATGCGTTGTTTTTGTAGATATCGGGCGGTTTCTTGAGGCGAGGTAGCGCTTTCCCGGAGAGGAGTTGGAGTCGTCGGTCTCTAAGCCGAAAGACAATAGTAGCAAGAGCGTCTGGGAATCATCATGCGAAGGAGCTTCAAGTGGCGCTGGTCGGGCTCGTATTTCTAAGGATGTGGCACTATCCCAGTCAGTTATCCCTGGGGTACCTATTTCTCGGCGAGTGGCTCCCTCAAATGAGTATGTTATGCCTGGAGCCGGTACTTCCGGGTTGCGGGAGCGGTATTATCAGGAGTGTGTTCTGATTTGGGGAAAACTTGCCATCTTCATTTTGAGGTGAGTTCGCGCATAATTCTTTCATACCTCGCGTCTTTCTCTCCTCATTGAATCTTTTCTGTGCAGGCCTCTGATAGGCTCAAGTTCGAGTTGCCTCGTCAAAAGGCTAAGTTCCAGAGGGTTCGGGACGAGGGAGAATCCCTTAGGCTTCTTTGCAAGGAGAAATAAGTTGAGTTGCAGCATTGGCGATATGAGGCGTATCGAAACTCGAACTGTGAGAGCTATTTGGTGGAGCAGGTAATTTCCTATAGTGTGTTCTTGGCTTCCTTTTAATTTTTGAGGCTAACTTCTTCTCACCGTGTTTGCTGCAAAAAAAAGGACAGAGGCCTTGGAGTACCTCAAGGGTGAGGTAAACCGTGTCAAGGCAGCCGGTGAGGAACTAAGGGGCCAGGTGCGGGCTCAAGCCTTGGAGGAGGTGAGTGCTTCAGCAGACATGATCGAGAAGCTGGAGTCTGAACTCTCGAAGGTCAGGGGCGAGATAGTTGATGTGGCGCTGAGCTGAATTAGGGCTAATCATGAGATGGCGATTTGCATAAAGGAGGTTGCTGATGCCCAATCCGAGTTAAGGCAAACCCTTGATCGTGAGAAGAGGATCGAGGAATATGTTCGCTGCTGATCCCGGGGAGAAGTGTTCGAGGAAGTTGGAGCGAGAGGCTTTATCCTCTCGGAGGAATTGGCTCAAGAGAGGGCGGACGAGCGTGATGCTTGGTCACTCCTTGCGGGTGTTGTAGAAGATTATCTTGATAGGCTGTAGCCTCTTGGCACAAAACATAGCCTTACTATTTTGTATCTTGGTCTACGACGTGCACAGAGCATACTTGTAGATGGAGAATGATTTTGTCGTATGTAACGTAAGGAGAATTTTAGAGCCTTATTCTTTTTGTACTATTTTTTCTGTCGTTGCTCTTTACCGTGTAGATTGGTTTATGGGATCGGTTCCCGAGCAGTGCTACAGCTCGAACTCTGATTGGCCTTCCGGCCTTTTCCCGTCTTTATGGGCGAAGGGTGATGCCCTATGTGCTCATGGACCAAAGCATTTTTGCGAGCACGTGGTCCGGGGATTTGTTGCAACTGTTGATAGCGTCGTCAGGGCTGTGCTTTTAGGCGTATACTGATTGAATTGCCTCTGGGTTCAGTTCCCAAGTCGGGATTCTGACTCGGGCTTATCTTACCCTCGAGTCCGTTCGAGATAGTGATAATGACTTTCATTCTCTGCCCTTGGGCATTTTGCAATTTTCCGGGTTCAGTCTTCGAGTTTTATTGCGATTCATGCTGTAATCGACCCTTAAATTTCATCTGAGTTTTTGGCCAGTGATGGTGACCTTCCGCGTTGCTAGGCCATCAGGACATTTTAGTATGAGGCCCGGAGGCATGCTTATTTGGCGACAGTGGCACTTATGTTGTTTGGTCGTAGAGACCTTTCGATATAGGGCCCGAAGGCTCGCTTAGCCGGCGACAATAGCACTTACCCGGAAAACAGCTTCTCGTAAGCTCGGAGCTATTTTTCGGAGGCTTGGTGAGCCCGAAGTTCTGACCCTGGGGTCGTGCAAGTTGTCGAATTGCTCATGGCGAGTCTCTGAATATATCGGATCATTCTAGGCCTAAATACCTCCTTTTGTAGCCTTGGGGTCATATCGCGAGGGCTTTGTAAGCCCCAAACCATGACTCTGGGGTCGCGAGGGTGCCGAACTGATTAAGTCTTTGAGCATTTTGGGATGTATTTGATGTAGAGGTTTTTGCTGAGGATAAGCCAAAATATTTTCATTTAGAGCGTCGAATGCTTGGAAAATATTCTTTATTGCTTGGCAAAGATATAAGTTGTAAATACATGTTGTTTAGTTGTTGTGAGTCTGGTCTACATGGGTGTGACCCTCCTTATTATCTTATGTGCCTGTATGGTTCCATATTGGAAAATAGAGAGAGAAATCGTGGACTTGTTGGGTCCCTTCCCTGGGGACGCGTAGTCCTGCTAATAATCTTATTGGCGGAACCCTCTTCCTGATAGAAATCTAATGGAGGAAAGAATGTCGGGCGGCCCCATGGCGGCCACGGATTCTCGAACGGGATCCAGAACTACTAAATTCCTTGGCTTCCTTCTTGCGTTCATGAGAGTGTGCCCCTCGGCAGTCGTATTCCTCCCGGCTGGGCCGGGCCGAAGACGCGAGTGCTCTTACCCTCTAACCTCGTTTGAGGGTAACGCCAGTCATAGGCGTAAAATGAGGAATCTTATTCTGTTGCTTGTAGCCAGATGATTTGGCTCTGCGTATGTCATGGAGTTTACCACCCTTGGAGAAGTAGGACTGGGGTTGCGTTCCGGGCGATGTATTCGCTGTTACCTGTACAAAGCATCTACATCATTCGTTACCTGACGTATTAGCCCGGGCTTGGGTGGGCCACGCAGGGGGAGTAGTTTGGATGTGTTGGAAACCACTATTGGGGACATATTAGCGGTCCGGAATGAGGGCCACATTGGTCCGGACTATCCTATTGGCTTTGGCCCGATATTGTTGATACAACTTTGGATGATATACCTATAGTCATTAATGTATGTTTTATATAAAAATGAGCCCGAACTAAAGAAGGGATTACCAATACGTTAATGCGATGCTAAGGTGGAGTCTCGGCATCCTTTTTCCTTGAATGAGAGGGTGTCCTCGGGGAGTACTCCCTAAGATCGTCCTTTTCTAGCGACGAACACTTGCATTTTATGTTCTACGGATCTTAGCGGGGTGCCTCTATCCTTTAACAGTTGTGACGATATGCCGCAGCTTTGTCGGCTTTGCTTTGTTTGATTTCCACTTGTCTGTTGAGTTGGATCCGGGTTCACTTGCTTGGCGATGCTTTGTGGTCACCTTTGTTGGATGGCGTAGTTGCTGCTCTCTTGGGTCCGTAACTCTGAACATTTCATGACTCTCTTGGTGGGCCACAGTTTTATTGGAGGGATTTTTGTCGAATAGGTCGAGCCACCCGGAGTTCCCGGCTTTACTTATGGTGACTACTATGTTTGGAACAACAACGTTGAAACCGAACTTTTACGGGTGAGGTCTCCTTGTCGGTTGCATTTTGTTGAATCTAGTATCATTGGGGGTTTATCGTAGGTGTTGTCTTCGGGCCACCGCCTTGTTGTTGCGAGATGCGCTATGCCTCAGATCGTTTCTTCCATTCGCGCAATGTGGATAATGAATACGTTCGTTTAGCGCCGACTTCTCTCTTGGGGATCTGCCTGGATATGCCGATCCAGCGGGGGTCTATGAAGGGTTACCTGCGGCTCTGACTTGGGTTCGGTGTTGGTTGTTGGTGTATGACCAAGCCTCGACCAGATATTCGATTGAGCTTCGCTCGAGTTGCTCCGGAGCTTCCGGGTACGTAGTGTTTGGGTTTTGGGCGAATGCCCGTGCCACCCTACTATTCAGGACCGGGAGTGGTCTCGTTTGTCTTGTTGGATAGCGGGGTGCGGCTTCCTGTGGTATTTTATTTCTTCTTCTTCTCCCGGCTATCGGTACGTTGAGCTCTTCTAGCATTATTTTGATGGCGTTGGCGCGTGCTTCCATGGATTGCGACAGTATGGTGAGCGAGTTCTCGAGATCCGATGTTGAATAATGATGTCGCATCGTGGTTTCTTTCGGGGGAATTTCTTCAAATCTCCTCATCGGGACAGACCCAAGTTCTCCATTTTGGGGGGTCATCATTCCTAAATGGGCGTGCGTGAGTGGTGATGTACCTGTGAGGACTTGGGGTCCAGTCATCCCCAGGGAATTTCGTTATTTCTGTCTTTTGCAAAATGAGTCTCGGGACTATATCTACGGGAAACGGTTGCTGTAAGTGTCTTCGCGTGTGTGAGTCGATCTTTTCGACAATGTCCTCTAGCATCCTTACCATTACAGGATAGGTCGTTGGTTCGTTGTTGCACGATACCTTGGATATAGGCTCGGAGCGAGTAGATATTTTGGGTGCTATCGCACCAAGAGTCTCCCGATGGCTCTGTATCTGAGAGATAGCCAAACGTTGTTCCTGCAACATTTCAAAAACAACACGAAGACTAACTTCCCGTTCTAGCGGGGTTGGGATTTTTCGGGCTCCCTGTCAGTTAGCGTGCTACGTGCCTCCATCGAAGTGTGAGACTTTGTTACCCTGCTGTACATCGTATGAATCCATATCCACTCGGACTGATCTAGATGGTTATCAGGGTCCTGCGGTGTCTCGCCAGCCGTTAGGATGGCCACGTTGTTTTCCTTGCGATTTATGGGGTTATCGTCCTCGATTTCCCTTATCGAGTTGACTATTACCCTGAAATCGAAAGGTGTTGGGCAAGAAAAAGTGTGAGAGACATCGTGCATTTAAGTGACGAAACTAGCAAAAAAATAATCACTATTATTTTTAGCCCCACGGTGGGCACCAAACTGTTTACCGTGAAAATGGTAACACCAATTAAATTTGTAAATGGGATTCTAAAAATACGTGATCTATTCACGAGCTAGTTTGAAAGGGTGATTAGTGTTAAACATGGATTAAAAACAGTAAAGATCAAGCTAGCCAAAAATGATAATCGAACCAGTAAGGGATGTTCCCGGGCTTAGGACAAGCCAGTATATACCTCGGGGCCAGGCCTCGAGCCTACCTCGGACCTATCAAAGGTAATCTTATCAAGGGTGACTGGGAAGGGGATAATAGATAATTATATGCATACATATACCATCAATCTGGAGCTAAATGGAGAAGAAAAAACAAAGAACAATAAAATGCTAAGGCAACCTCGGGGTCAAAGAACACAGTTAACTTAGAAGAAAGAGAGAGAAAGGGAGGTATTATTGCTTATTGGAGAAGTGGAGCAACACCAGTCTATTACAAGGTGGGGCGAGTTCCCCTTATATAGGCGAGGGGACTCAATAAAATATGCATATATTATTTACAATAGTAGAAAGATGGGACGGCCTATCGTGCGTCATTTCAATAGGTTACAGATAGACCGGCCCCATAAGGTGTAGCCATGTGCTTCGAAGACATCTTTTTTCACCCTGACCTTGGGCCTTGCTTCCTTTGATTCGTACTTCGATAAGCCCCGAGGCTGAGAACTCGATCGTAGCCTTCCATCCTCGGGGTCTCCAGGGAGGCTTCCCAAATTTTCTTGATTGCAAAAATCAAGTCTTCTGGTTTTTACCGCATACACAAGGTATTTCTTTTGAGTGGAAAGGAGGGATGATTGATACTGTCACTATGAAAGGTGTGGCCACTTCCACTCTAAACAGAGCAAGGCTGGCCGCAGGCGAAACTAACTCTACCTCAAATGGAACTGATGCACCTACCTCAACTTCGATTGGTGACTAAGTCTGGACCACAATAGGAGTAAGTGTGACTGGGGTTTTAAAGTCATCACCTTATCGAATAAGCCGAATCGACCCCTCAGGGTCCCACTCTTCATTCGTTTCTACTACACGTGTTCCACCACCTCTATGATTAGGGAGAGGGTTGTTGCGAACATTGGCTGTGGCCTCCTTTGCCTGTATAACCTTGTTGTCAATCAGCATCTCGATCTTGTCTTTCAATGCCTGACACTCGTCAGTAGTGTGCCCCTTTATGCCGGAATGGTACGCGTAAGCTTTGTTAGGATTGACCCATTACGATGGATTCTCTAGTGCCACAGTGGGAACAAGAGTGATGTAAGCTGCACCTTTCAACCTTTCATACAGCTGGTCAATGGTTCGGCGATGTCGGTGTATTGTTTGAGTGGCTTGCGATCAAAATTAGGTCTCGATCTTGGATAATTTTGGCGAGTCGGAGGTGACTAGAAATGAGGTAGTTGGGAGTTATAGGTATGATAAACAATGGCTGGTTGGGAATATCTGGGAGATGATGGTTGATATGTAGGTGGTGGAGCTTGGTATGTGGATGGAGGTGTTTGATATGTGGGTGGAGGTGTTCGATAGGTAAGTGGAGATTTCGGGCCTTGAGCCAGTATTACTGCCCTAACGTTTTTCTACTTTGATATGCCGCCTAATTACAATGCTTTATTTATGTCCTGTAATGCCTCAAAATTTGTTACCACCCTGTTCTTGATGCATTTCTTAATTCTTTCCCCATGTTTGATGATATCGGATAATTTATGGTTTTTAACAACCATCAACCTTTCGTAATACTGCGGGTCATGTGCTCTGCCGAAGAACTTGTCCATCTGTTCTTCGTCCAAAGATGGCCTGATGTTGGCAGCTTCTGATCTATAACGGGTACCATACTCGAGGAAAGTCTCAGTGATTTTTTCTTAATATTCTGGATGTAGAAAACATCGGGTGCATTTTCTGTGTTGAACCATGAAATCTGATGCCATCCCTAACCAATTGGACCATTTCTTGGGATCTTGGCAGATGTACCAGGACAAAGCGTCACCAGTAAGATTCTTCATGAAGAGTTTCATCCGGACCCCGATAAGCTTGTCACAATAGGTCCTTAGATGAACCCCAGGATCAAATGTGCCATCAAACATCTCGAATATAGGAGGTTTGTACCCCTCCAGCAGTTCTACATCCGGCTGTATGCATAGGTCTTCATAATTAAAACCTTCTATCTCTTGGCCACCTTCGACACCCTGAACCCGACTTTTTAATTTCTTGAGTTCTTCAGCCATGTTTTTAATGAGCTAGTCCTTCTCAAAGGGTTATTTTGATGAGTGTCGGGGACTTGGGTGTAGTGATGGTCATTGGTTGAGTTTTGAGGATCTGGAATAGGTTGTGTGCATTTTGGAGAGTGTGGTATGTTGCGGTTTGTGGGTACTGTATTGATTGGTGGTGGTGTTATGTCAGAGTTTGTATTAGTAAGGGATTGAGATTTTGAGGTGGGGTTGTGCATTATTGTGGTGCATAAAGGTTTTGTGGGTGTTGGTTTGATGTGTTTTGGTAAGGTGCCGGGTTCGTTGTGTTCTGTTGATTGATGTCGGGGGCATTCAGGGTGAGCGATAAGTTCGCCAAATTATGAACCTACTCAAGCTCTCCTTGTAGCTCCAGTAACTTTTGTTCCAATCTCAAGACTAGATTATTTGGTGTCGGATTACTCCAACCGTCTGAAGTTTCTACGTTCTCAACATTCTCCTTTCGAATACCACTTAAGTCATCCATTTTTGTTTTTCCTTTGTCTTTTGTATTTCTTGGAGGAGGAGGGCCTCTAGATCTGTTATGATACGCTGATAATGCTAGTATGAGTGAACCAACCTAAGGGGATGGGAATAATCAAAAATAAGGAAAAACAAAAAAGGTAACAAGTTAGTGCGGATCTTGAAGTGTTGCAGCATTTAAACACATATTGAGGGAATGTAAATTTGCGTCCTAATTTTGGAGCCTCATTGTGCCCGAGGTAGGCCTAGCGACAAATAGATTTAGCGAACTTTAGATTCCAATAATTGCCTTATTTTATAATATGAAAAATAGACGAATTCCAAAATGACATTAAGATGATAGAAAAAGATAAGTCACTGCTGGCACTTGACCTTACTACATTTTAGGAAGGCAAATAAATCTAGCCTATTTGGTCCCAGAAGGACCTTCCCCTGATTCGATCTTCCTGACTCCATCGTAAAGGTGCCCCAGCTTGCGCAGACCTAGCAGCAAGTAGGCTCTGGCCAGATGTCTTCCTTCAGTTCCTTCAGCATTCTGGAAATCTTCAATCCTTTTTATGACTTTACCCTCCAGCTCCACTATTCCTCGCTCTAGATATTCCAACTTCCTATTGGAAGTGACTGCCATTTCTTTCCATTTTTAGATCAACCTCACATTCCTCTCATGTATTTCCTGGTGCTTTTTCTCAGAGTCGTGGACCCTCTTGCGCAGCTTGTTGTATTTGACTTGAGCTTCAACTTCTTCGTTTATGATTCTATTCTATCGATCGGCTCCTAGCATCACCATTCCCTTTAGATTGTCTTCTAACCATGTCGGGTAGAGAGGTTCGCACCCTGAATGATACCTGTCAGGCTCAATGGTGTTCTTTTCCATAATGATCTTGCAGTTCCACATGTACTGAGCTTAGCACTTGTAAGGGACATCATCGTCTTAAAAGAATGCTCTGAAATAACTCATCTTGGCAACCCTTGGTACAACATGTTTCCTGCCTGCTTGCCTTATAACTCGAATAGGGACATAAGGGTATATTCCTCTCAACCCAATCAGCACCAAGTGTGGAACGTCCTTGGTTTGATGATAAATTCATCTGTTGAGAACAATTTAATCATCCATTGTACTTGCTCCTCGATCAGATTATTGAAGAACTCCACCCAGTCTTTGGTACTTTCTAGTTGAGCAAACCTGTCCAGAATGTAGGTCATCCTCTTGGGGTGATGGAAGGCAATATGGTCATTCTAAGCCCTTCTCGAAAATTCCTGGCGATATTGGCCCCTTTGAAGATGTACTAATAATCACAACTGCATCAGTAGGTTACAACCCTCGAAATGCTTGACCCCTCTTTGACAACGCTTTAGAGCCCTGTAGATGTCGGCAATGATCATGGGGACTATGGTGTATGTATGTCCGTTGATCCCTTCCATCAAATTCATGGCAACCATGGCCAACCTAGTGTGGATTCTTTCCCTTTTCATTAGGAACACTATCAGGCCGAAGAAGCACACAATGAACACGAACACTCTGTGGTGGATGTGGCCCAGATAAGTGAGAGAGAGATCGTCATGGTAGGTACAATAAGACTTTCTATGGCCATACCTCTCATATAGATATTCAAAGGGTATGTAAGATTCCTTCAGGCATCCCAAGTCAGCATTTTTCTTCATCCCCATCATCTTAAAAAACCCTTTACCAGTACGGTTCTCCAGCACCAATAACCCGGGGCTATCCCAAGTCAATCCTACACGCCCTCCAATTTCTTCTAGAAGTGGAGTCATTTATGTCGCCAAAATGGAACACATCCCTTTCACTATCCCAAAACAAAGTGGCAGCCTCGATCAACCTGTTGTTTGGCTCAATGTCTAGTAGAGAAGGTAAATTGCCCAAGTACTTTGTTACGTGTTACTTTTCACTTGAGGAAAGGTCCTCCCACCAATCTAGTATCAATGGTGGAATGTTGCTAACCTTACCGAATCTGGGGACCTCGTGCCTATTTTTTCTGTAAAATAAAAGGGTTAGTCCCTTATCCCCCACCAGACTCGACTATTTATACATTTATGATTAGCATATTAGTATTTAGTTCTCCAAACTAATGCACAAAATGTGATTGTGTCCGTTGGGATTATGGAAACCCCGGTGGACTTTTTGGATAAGGCTTGTCTTAAAGTATTATTATGTGGACAACATATTAATCCAGCTAGGTTTGACCATGATGCATGCACAATTACGATCAGAGTAAGGTTACTATGAGGGTCTAGACTGGTACCCTCAAGCGGACAACTTGAGTTGTAAAGGCATGAAATCGTTGACTGCACCCCTGATCGACTAGTTTTACCGTAAATAAGCCTTTCCAAATTTAAGGGTAATAAATTTGAAGAGCGCAACCACTCATCAAGCGTTGCTATAGGATTTTTGATACGCACGAGTGGAGTATGATGCGGAGTAAATGGAATAATAATAGGATGTTGCCAAGTATTTGCACGTAAGAGAATAATAAATATAGTATTTAAATGATTGAAAGATAGTCACAGAAGAAGAACACTGAGAGACATGTCAGTTTTAGGGAAATAAAGAAGTCATAAATGCTTTAAATAATAAACAGTTAAATTCATATAAGGGGAAAGGGTACGTGGGATAGAGCATTCTTAAATTAATTCAAAAATAAGTTCGTTATGGTAAGATCCTAAAAATATCCCCAGCAAAGTCCATGCTGTCGCGCCCCCTTTTTTCCTCTTCACGGAGAACGTACGGGTTTCGATATTTCATGGGGGAATAACTCTTTTCCTTTTGGGAATTGGTAATTTGTAGACTCACCACCTAACGAATTATGGTGTGTTAGGGCACCTTGAGCAATTAACTCATGGACTAGTTTGCATTACGAGGGATTTAGGGCATAGGCTCAAAATAACCTTGAGAGGAAGGTGTTAGGTACCCCTCGCGGTCAATAACGGTGGGTCCCGACCGAACTTATACTCATCTGAATTAGTCCTTTTAACAAACAAATAATTTAAGCACGTACTTGCAAGTAAAGGCATATTTTGACATTCTAAGCACATGTATGATTCAAGTAATGGAACAAGAGAAATTTGAATAACTTGTAAAGAAAAGTAAATTCATTTAAACAACGAGAATTGGGAAAGGGGGTCCTAGGTTGGATAGCATACAGGATCATACCCACACAGCGCCCGGTAATAACTCTTCACTGAGGGGCTACACGTGGAATTAACGCGTAGTCATCATATCCTTACTACCCAATTTCCTCCCCTTGGTCATAGCCTAAAGCGTTGTAGTAACCTTGATAGACATCATATGCGTGCATTACCCGTCCCTTCCTCGTGGCCCTGGAGGTATTTAGGACCTCTAATTTTAGGTAGTTCTAGACCATCCTAAGGTATTTAAAGGAGAAAAGTCTAGGCGTCAAACAAAACAATCAGGACTGCATTTAAAGAGGGAACAATTAAAGACTCACATTTACCTCCACAAACATAACAAGCAAGTGCACGTCTCAAACAACAGCTTCAAGTATTTAAGAGAAAACCCTAGAACATGACATCTGGGTGAGCAGAGATTATACAATATTTAATTAAGGCCAAAGTGTCAAGAACTGAATCCTACTTGCATACTGATTCTTTTAAACGTGTTGAATATGAGCAGCATCAAATGACAAGGCACAGTTTCATAGTGTATAGAGATTTGGTCGCCCTACAAGTTTGCCTAGGCACATAATAGTGATGTACTATGAGCATGATATCGTTATTGATTAGGAATGCAATAAAACAGTAAAACAATTTTTAAACGACAACTTGGGATCCTATTGGCATGCTTTCTAGCATTATTAATTTAAGGCAGTGTTTGAAAACTTATTAAAGAATCGAACAAATTAATTAAACCGATTTAGGATAAACGAACATAAATTGAACTGACTTTTCTAACTGAACTATTTTAAATTCAATGGGCATGATTTCTAATCTGGAAAGGTAAAACAAACCGCATTCACTTAACCAAAGTGAAACCCCTATACCCATGATTTCTATAGAGCTGATTTTAACCCTATAGGCATGATCTCTATTTTTAAAGCTATTTTAGATCCTACAGGCATGGTTACTAATTGTGTGGAAGTAAAGCCAATATAACAAACATAATTGAATCAACATGGACACTATAGGCATGGTATCTACCCAATTTTACCCACCATGTATATACTACCCTCCCTTTCACTAAGCACCCTACTGTTTGTTTACAACAATTATTACAGACCAATGAATCGAATAAAGAATTACATAAATAAATAAAAATTAATTTATAAGGAGCCTGCAGTATGCCAAAATGATTTCCAAGCCTCCAGTAGTCTCATATACCAAAGTTCCATAGCCAATTTCATATCTAGGTGTGTAAGAGTTCCTTAAGGACCTCAAGGATCCCGTGTAGTGCTCACACCCAGACCTTTTCTCAAATAATAAATGATTTAGGCGCAGTGTAAAAAGTCTAGCTCTGACATGCCAGAGTTCAGTGAGATCTCAAGAGTCTCGAGGCAGTACACATATCAGAGGGGCAGAACCTAGTAATCAAAGAGTAAAGTGAGAGTGCTTGACATAGTTTTGAAAAGATTTGAGAATAGTACAGAGATGATTGTAGGAGTGAAAATGTTTTTTGAAAGAGGAAAAAGTTTGGTGGTAAAAGACAGTTTGTGAAGAATACAAAAACTCTTTGAAAACAACAGACAATCAAATGGTCATAAACATCCTGATTCAGAAACACTCAACAAACATATCTCACACGGGGATAAGGGGATTGGCGACATATAAGAGTCTCATTGGGGTACATGGATGGGATACAGATGAAATATACATTTCAACAACTACATAAAACACTTAGAGTCTTAGCAAGCTAGCTATGGATAGTAAATAGTTAAGACATAGATCACATATGTAATACAGAAAGCCCAACATGATCACATAATTAAGGGATTGAACAGATATTCACAAACAATTTGGTTAAGTATCAGATAACTAGGTGAAGTGTAGACATGCTAATTATAAATTGAACAAGATAGAGTTTAGACATGCTGGGAAAAGAAATAAGCATGAAGACAGGTTGAATTCATGGTCGATGAACTAGTGTAGGAATAAAACACATACGGTTTGGATTTCAAAATTTAACCAAAGATATGCCAGTTGAATGATAGAATACAGAATATAAGCAGATGTAATTCCAATATCTAGCCATGGATTTCAGCCGGCTAGACCAGCGAATATCACAAGTAGCAGAGAAACAAAAGAGAGCTTTTAGAGTGTACGTGTGCTTTTGTGAACTAATAATAGTTGTTAGAAGTAAGAATAGGAGGGAGTTTATATAGTAATCAAAAGCTTAGCAAAATAAGGTAAAGAATCAATCATGTAGCAATTAGAGAAATTCAGGGAATCAATCACATGTAAAATCAGTAAGTCTTCCCTAAAAACAATGGATAATCAATCGTAAAAGCGAGACAAATACTTAAGGAACGAAATCAAGTACAGAGTATATAATTAGGGGCGAATTCACAGGGGTTTCCAATTAAGGAAACAATCAGTAAGAATTAGCAAAATAACAAATAAGGTAAGGGATAGTTAATTAAGGTAAGCAGCTCAATTAAATCAAGCAGAGAGGTAAGAATCAAAAGTTTTGTTAATGAAAAGTGTTCAAATCAAACCAGGAAATAAGGATTTCAAAATAATCAAGGGTTCAATCAAAGATAAAATCACGTAAAAAGTCAGCACGTATCACAAACAACTTAAATAAAGCAAGAAATAATAGTCAGAATGAACATAGACATATAGGATCAGTAGAAAAGTTGAACCGAGAACTTAGTAGAGGCATATTAGGATAAGAAAATCATGAGACATTCAAATGGCTAAGGAGAAATCACACGAACCAAGGCAAGAACATAGTCATCACACAAGTTCTCAGAAACCAAAAAAAGAATGTCAAATATTTAGGGTTTTTAGTATAAACAATTTAAGGTTGTAGAAAATTTACGAAATTAGTCAAAACATATAAGAAGCAGAATATCAAACACTCAAAAATTATCAGATGTTTTGGAAAAAGAAATTTTAGGAAACCCTAGTTTAGAGAAAGGTGAAAAATCACTCAAAAATCATACGATTCTTGTAAAAAATCTCAAAGTTATTGTAAAACTCATATGAAATAAGTCCAAATCATCTCAGATCTGTACAGATTTAAGAGGTTCAGAAGAAAAAATTAGGGTTTTGAGGAGAACAATACAGAGGTGAAGAAACATGCTTAGAAACCCTTATATCATAGTCTATATAGGACGATCTTACTCGAAATCATAGTAGAACAGCCTGAAACAACCGAGAAAGAGGCCATAGATGCGAGCCAACTAACCTTGGTCATTTCATCCTCAAATTCATAACCGATTTTTCCAGATCTTAATTTTTATTTCACGAAATTACTGTAGCACGCAGAATTTTTCTAGATTTTTCAAGATTTGTCGTTAATTTATGTTCTTCACGTCAATGATATGGTGGTGTTTTGAGCAGATCTCTTTGGAAATCTGTTTTCTTCACGTCAATGGTGTCTTGAAGAAGGCCATGGATGCATCGTTCTCTCCCCAGCCTTTGGCTGTGGGAGAGTCATCAATTAAACCAACATATGCTGCTCAAATCCAATCCAAACCTCAAACAAAAATAGCCACAAAATCCTTATTAAAGCTGATTCAATACTTACATGGTGAGCCAATTGTTAGTTTTACAATAGAGGAAGGAAATGAATTTGCAAGGGAGGAGGGATTACATCAATCTGTCATCTTTAAACATTCTCCAAGTGCGCCAGATCTTAAAGATCTTAGACTGTTACTGCCAAAACATCTGGGGATAAAGGTCGATGCCGCTTTGGTTTACTCGCACCAAGACAAATTCTGTTAAGGTTTGATAAAAAATGAAGATTATGTTCTTGCCTTATCTCGTGCAGTAAATTACTTATCTTGCAATGGAAAAGAACATCAGTATAGAGTCTTCCCATGGACAATTGGATTTAATCCAAGCGAAGAAACTACAATGGCTGTAGTTTGGATTTCATTACCGAATCTGTCGCCCGAGTTATTTGCGCTGCGCTCATTATTATCAATTGCTTCTGTTGCCGGAAAACCTATTGCCATTGATAAAATGACACAAACTAAATTCAGACCAAGCACAGCTAGGGTAGAGGTGATCTGGGATCTGATGAACAAGTATCCCAAACGTGTGAGAATCCAAAGTTTGGATAAAACTTCAGGAAAAATTATTGAAGTTTTTCAGGAAATTGTGTATGATAATCTGCCTTTGTATTGTAATTTCTGCAAACACCAGGGCCATGATGAGAAAACGTGTAGACATATTTTAAAAAAGGAACACAAACATACTAAGATTGATGAAGTCGAAGTTTTCAAGAACAAGTTGATCGAGGTAATGTAGAAACATATCAAGGGGATTTGAGGCAATTTTTGAATGAAAAAAAGATTGAACAGTTTAGTGCAGGCAAAGATCAGAGTGTAGATAACAATAATGGACATAATTCCATTGTTGTTCATCAAAGCGATGATGTAAATAAGCAGTCTACTGCAGCAGCTATGACCAAAAGTTCCAATGGAACAGTTCTAGGAAAAGACACTAATGATGCACTTATTTTGAATCGTGAAGGGGTTCTGAGTACTGCTGCTGCAGTTATTTCAAATTGGGAAGTGGTTAGGAGTACTGCTATTGGTGTTATTGAAGAGGCAACAACACCAAATGTTATAGCTCCAATTGTTCCTATACAAGCTGCTCTAAAGTTAGATAAGGGGCCACATAAACCCTCACGAGATGTACCTGCCTCTACTATTTTTGCAAGAATGTATTTAGCTACTGCAAGTGCATTACAGGCAGCGGCTGATCGAGCTAAACTAAGTAAGGTACCTGGTGATATGAAGCAAGATAAGATAGATGCAGGGGCCGTAGAATGTGCTACACTATTGGCTGGGAGGCTTAGCTTTGTGGGACCAGCTTTACAAAATCATACAACTTGTACTAGGGCTGCATTTGAAAATGAAACAAATATTGGGTTGATTGCTACTACAGAGCATGTGCAGGGGCAAGATTTTCCTAGTGTGAGTGTTTTGGATAACATAACTGATGTTGCACCTGATAGACAAACAGTCTTAAAAGGTACTATTGTGCAAAAGGAGGGGCAAGAACCTGAAGGTAAAGCACAGGTTGGGCAGATGATTCTTTTGTCAACCATAGCTGGTGAAACTACAGCAGGAACTGATATTAGGATTAATAAGCAAGATTTACAAAAGATCAGCAGTAAGCGCAAAGATTTTGTAAAGGTTGGTGGCCAGGAGAAAGGGACTACTACACTGAACACTATTGTGGCTCGAACAATTATTAAGTCTGAAAAATCAGGGGACAAAAATACTAGCCAGGTACTATACACCACAAGCCAAGAAAGGCAATCTGACACAAATAATAAAAAGGGTTGCAACTGGACAGTAGTGAATCGATCACCTAGAGACAAACAATCGCCGGTAATTCAAAATTAGAATTTACAATGTGAAGCGATTGGGTGTTCGAATAATTTTGATATGTTACTGGATGAGGGTGAGCAAGATATGAAAGAGGGTGATGATATGACACTGCTAGATATACATGCTTCCACCGTCACTCCATCAGCACACTCTCTAAATAAGAATCTGATGCAGCAGGTTGAGCAGCCTCCCAGTAAGTTGTCAAATCCTTCTACTGCTAGTGACAATGTGAATGAGGATGAATCAATATGTCGAAGGGGTGGGAATGCTACAGAGGCAGTGGCTGAACAGCAGGACCATGACTTAGCTTCAACAACTTCAATACAAAAATCTAGAGAACTGGGACAGACACAGTAGTACATGATGAATGCAGAAGAGATTAAAGCTCATGTTCCTGTTAACGAGCAAAAGGATGGGCCTGTACATGATGCAGCGACACCAACTCTACACATACCCAATTCAGACCTGGCCAAAATGGTAAAGGATGCTCAAGCAGTGATGTTTAAGAACACAATTCGAAACACCAACATGCCATTGGTGACATTCAATAAATTGGAGAATGAAGGAAATAATGGCATGACAGGGGTTGGTTTGAATACATCACAACATTATATCCCTTCAAATGATTTGTTTGATCGATCCGGCAACATGCTACAAGTTTAAAACAACCAACCAACTCTATCCATGATATCCTCAGCAACAAAAAAGAAAGAGCATGCCTATACAAGACAAGAACATGAAGACATGATGGGTGAAGTCGAGCTGAATGATGAACTTGTCCAATCTTTTAATGAGCTTCAGGAAGAAATTTGCTATAAGCATAAGCTATGGGCTGACCAAAAAGAAGACTATGAAGATGAGGAAG
>MU746404.1:126729-148688 GCA_026770625.1 Nicotiana glauca
GTAAATAGTCTAAGCATAGTATCCTTTGACTGCATCTGAATTGATTGGTTTTGGCCAAATTTCTCCATCCATTTCTGCAAGTATGAGTGTACCTCTTGTCAGCCCTGTGAACCATGTAAGGACCTTGCTAGTTGGGAGGGAATTTCCCTTTGGCTTCATGTTGATGTGGAAAGATCTTCTTCAGCACCATCTGTCCTGGTGTAAATTATCTTGGTTTGACCCTCTTGTTTAAATCTTTGGACATTCTATTTTGATTAAGTTGACCTTGACACACCGCGTTCTTACTTTTTCCGTCTATAAGGGCCAAATGTTCGTAGCGACTCCTTATCCATTCTGTGTCGCTGAGTTCAGCTTCCTGTATAATCCTTAAAGAGGGAATCTCTCCCCCAGTAGGAATGATAGCCTCGGTGCCATAAACCAGCATGTAAGGAGTTGCTCTGGTTGATATGCAAATTGTGGTACGGTATCCCAACGGAACAAAAGGCAGCTTCATGTGCCATTGTTTGTGGTTTTCTACCATCTTCCTTAGTATCTTTTTGATGTTTTTGTTGGCGGCTTCCACAGCTCCATTTATCTAAGGCTGTAGGCTGTGGAATTCTTATGCTTGATTTTGAAAGTTTCGCACGTGGCTTACATCTGATCACTGTTGAGGCTGGCGGCATTATCAGATATAATGGACATGGGAACTCCGAATCGGCAAACAATATGATCTTTGAAAAAGTCTGCGACGAATTTCTTGGTTGCAGCTTTGTAAGATGCAGCCTTTACCCATTTTGTGAAGCAATCAATGTCCACCAGAATAAACATGTGTCCGCTTAACACAGTAGTGCTCAATCGGACCAATAACATCCATTCCCCCTGTGGCGAATGACCAAGGTGAGCTTGTTGCATTGAGCTCATTTAGCGGCACTTTTATCAAATCGGTATGCACTTGACATTGGTAGCATTTTCGGACATACTTGACGCAATCAGTCTCCATGGTCATCAAAAACTAATCGGCCCTGAGTACCTTCTTGGCCAAGACAACCATTTTCATATGCGGGTCGCGGGTCCCAGCATGTTTCTCCTCAAGTAGATTAGAAGCTTCTTTTGCGTCAACACATATTAGCAATCCTAAATCAGGAGTTTTTATGTATGAATTTCCTCTGCTGTGGTAGAAGTGATTGGACAATTTCCGAAGCGTGCATTGTTTTAGTGTGGTTTGCATGCTCCGGATATTCTCCTTTTGCCAAATACTCTTTGATGTCGTGGAACCAAGGTTTTCCATATGTTTCTTCCTCAATAAGGGAACAATAAGCCAGTTGATTATGGACTTTTACTGGGATGGGATCAATGAAATTCTTTTCCGGATGTTGTATCATAGATGACAAGGTAGCCAACACATCGGCAAACTCATTCTGAAGTTTGGGCAAAAGTCGAAACTCTATCTTGGTGAATCTCTTTCTCAATTCTTGGCGGCCCACTCTCCTTGTACCTGGTGCACAAGCAAATTATCGATTACCAGCAGCTCCTGAATGTTCGTGTCGATTGTCATGTTGAGTCTTAGTATGTAGGCCTCATACTCTTTTATGTTGTAGTGCAGGGAAATATGAGTTTAGCTGATACTAGATAATGTTGACCTGTTTCTGATACCAAAACTGCTCCAATGCCCACTCCTTTAAAATTTGTAGCTCCATCAAAGAACATTCTCCAACTGTCGTATGCTTCGGTAATTTCTTCTCCCATGAATGACACCTATTTATCAAGGAAATACGTTTTCAAGGGTTCGCACTCTCCTCCCATTAGGTTCTCAGCAAGATGATTTGCCAATGCTTGTCTTTTGACAGCCTTTTGAGTTACATAAATGATATCGAACTCACTCAATAGTATCTGTCATTTGGCCAACTTCCTGGATGGCATGGGTTTCTGAAATATACGCTTCAAAGGATCCATCCTGGATATGAGGTATGTGGTACATGCACAGAAGTGATGGCTTAACTTTTGGGCCGTCTAGGTCAAAGCACAACACTTGCGTTCCAGCAGAGAGTACCGTGCTTCATAAGGTGTGAACTTCTTACTCAAGTAATATATGGCTTGATTCTTTCTCCCTATCTCATCATGTTGTCCCAAAAGGTATCCAAAGGCTCCATCCAATACAGATAGTTAGAGTAGCAAAGGCCGTACCGGCTCTGGCAGGACCAAGACCGGTGGTGTAGACAAATACTCCATGATTTTGTCAAAAGCTTATTGACAATCTTTGATCCAGCTTGTCCTGGCATCTTTCCTCATCATCTTGAAGATGGGTTCACATATGCCAGTGGACTGTGCTATGAAGCAACTGATATAATTGAGATGCCCTAGGAAGCTCATCATGTCCTTTTTGATCCTAGGCGACGACAACTCCTGAATATCATTGACTTTAGATGGATCTAGCTCTATCCCTCGATGGCTGACAATGAATCCCAATAACTTTCATGTGTGAACCCCGAATGCACACTTGGCAAGGTTTAGTTTCAAGTTGTACCTCCTTATTTTATCGAAGAACTTTCTCAAGTCTTCTATGTGGTATACGGCTCTCTTGGATTTGATAACGACGTCGTCCACATACACTTCTATCTCCTTGTGTATCATATCATGGAAGAGGGTTGTAATGGCTATCATGTAGGTAGCCCCAACATTGTTTAGACCAAATGGCATTATCTTGTAGCATTACACCCCCTATGGTGTAATAAAAGCTATTTTCTCCGCGTCCTCTGTATCCATCCAGATCTGGTCATAACCTGCGAAGCAATCTACAAACGATTGAAGTTCATGCTTGGCATAATTATCGATCAGGATGTGTATGTTTGGTAGTGGAAAGTTGTCCCTGGGACATGCTTTGTTTAAATCCCAATGGTCAACACATACTCTTACTTTCCCATCTTTCTTCGGAACTGGCACAATGTTGGCTAACCAGGTTGGGTACTCTACCACCCCGAGAACTTTGGCTTTGATCTGCTTGGTAACTTCCTCCTCGATTTTCAGGCTCATGTCTTGTTTGAATTTTCTGAGTTTCTGCCTCACCGACGGACACATTGGATTGGCAGGTAACTTGTGAGCCACTATGGACGTTCTCAAACCTGTCATGTCATCATATGACCATGCAAAAATATCCTCTTATTATTTTAGGAAACGGATGTATTCTTCCTTCTTTGTTGGTGATAACTGAATGCTGATGCGAATCTCCTTGACGGTCTCGGCATTCCCCAAGAACACAAGAACACCCATCATAACCGAAGTAATCCTCCAAAGTCCACAACCCAATAAATCGAGTGCCCTCTAGGCATAAATTCTCAAATCAACCATATCACTACAAAAATCATACTTGGTTTCAGACTCCAATCAATCAAGTGACTACATGCCACACTTGTACAATCTTCCCATGGGACCCGCTCCCACGACCTTCCGCAATAGATAACAACTGTGCACATCCATACGACCGGCTTCACTAACATTGAAAAGTGATCATGAATCCATAACCAGGATGCAAAGCCTCTTTCATAAAACACCGATCCCAGGTGACACTGAAGACAACGCCAACTTACTCTAAATATTCAAATCCCTTTCATGGTTATCCGAGCTCGTGATAGCCTTGTCAACACCAAACCCAACCTTGATCCTCACCTTCAAATTTCATACCCCTCATTGCACCTAACAAGCCAGCACGCGATAGTACAAGAATTTCATCACAACTCCTGAACCACTAACACGGTAAACACTTCCTCACATGGAAACTCTTTACTTAACTCATTCTAAGAGAACCATAGCAACACACGAATGAATTCTCACAACCGTAGAAGATGTAATTCTTCAAGTAGAGGCCTAAGACACCATAAGCCTTTAGACCATAATACCATAATACTTCCGAATAAAATCAATTGCGGCGGTTGTCAAGCCTTATACGCACCATCACAAATCACTTCCATAACTTAATTACGCTGAAAAAACTGATCACTGCCACCAGTATGCCACTTCAACAATGGCTAACCAATCCAACCTCTTCCAATTTATCCTTAATTTCCTTAGAATAATAATAACTTCATTCAACACATAACACACTCAGCCCGACTGGCCTTGTAACACGAGACCGTGATATCTCAAATTATACGAACCATTTCATACCTTATTGTGCGAATATTCGCATCTTGACTAGTATATCCATTCTAATATTTCCTCTACAAATCTGAAGTCTTTTTCCCCTTTTCCTCCCAATGCTACACTGCAAGTCAAAAATAACATAGAACATTCTGAGCCTCTTATCATAAGCTGCTTCACAAGCTCGATTCTTACATATACTGCAGACTTGAATCCTTAGGCACCATATTTTTAACCTTTGAATTCATTAGGACCGTTATTGAGAGTCACCCACTCTGACATGGTTCCGAATATAATCAACTGCAAGGATTCGCTAGCACATGATCACCCTCTCAGAAGCACCTGGCCGGATCACCTTCCTTGCAACTCACTTCTACGCGAAGCATAATTCCTAAGTCTTCCCAAAGCCTGAACACGAATCGATGATGCCAATTATCGAACACATTCTTCAGTTACATTGCTTAAATTACTACTGATGTTCTCTTTCCTTAGTCACGGTAACCCATCAATATGTCGATAACTAGAAATCTCACAAATAGGCGACCAGGCAATCCAACCATATGCTATGGGACTCTCTCACTTAGTTTGAAGCCACTATTACACCATTTTGGAACCCACCAAGATTATTTATCTCGTATTGACATGACCTTGCACAATTAAATAGCCAAATTCCTCGAAGTCCTTCCTTTGGCATTTCATGAACACTCTGAATCTCTAACAACATTTACATATTAGACCTCTTACCAGATAGCTAGTAAAATCCTTCGCAGAAGCTTCACTAACCACGTGAGACCTGTTCATAGGAGATAACCGACTTGAGCCCGTGTTTATCCACCAGTTGCACAAGTCCATTTACTCATCATGGACATAAACTAAATGTGCAACAATATCTTCCAATTCAAAGTTATGTTGTATCCTTCTTCATATCAAGAAGATCTTTCTCATCATATCAAATCTCTTGCCATTATGCTAGCCAATATTTCAAATTAATCTCGTAGACCCAATCATCGTCCACTAAAATTCCCAAATCACTCAAAACATTCCTCAAGGGAGTAGTTATCCTTCCACCGAATCCACATGCTGCTCTGCCACTTTCCTACTATTGCCAAACCCTCTTCTTTAAGCAACTATTCAACTTTCATTTTGTACACTTGGCCTTATAGAAATTTAACCACCGCATGATATTTTTCACATGTATTTCATCATCTTTCGTAGCTCAACGGATGCCTTAGATAAAAAATCTAACTCAGTAGCTCTTGATCCAATAGACTACTAAAAACTTTAAACCTCTCTGGAGATTATCTCTTCTCGAGCCACTGACATTATAAACATCGATTCAATCCAGAACAACCACACCCCGCGATCTCTGATAGCCACTTCGCCATTGTTTTATTTCAATATCCTGCCCCATAGGTGAGTTGTAGAAGATCTTAACACCGGAGAACTTAGTATAATCAACAAGGAAAATGGCACCTCATCACAGATGAAAATTCCACCACGCTCGCAAATACCAAGCATCGTTACTCCATCAACCCAAACCTAAACATTCTTAGCCCGATTGCCCTTCCCCCCACCGGGAATAACATATCGAATCTCTAAATCATGCACTGAGTAAACCTTTCTTCTAGTTATTAACTGCCCCAACACGTAGGCAAGCACCCTACCATCATATCAATACCGTGCGACAACCATTCATAAGCATCATGGTAACTTGTTCCTAGACTCAGAGCTATCATAAGTGCGACTACTAAGCTGAAATGACATAATATCCTTCCACAAGGTGATGACAATAGTCAAATCAACTACATCGGGAGAAGCATCCCACACCACCTCTGTAGTACCTTTAAAATTTCTCAATTCCTGATTTATAATAAATGCTTCGCATCACATAAGATTGATTGGGAAGGAAACAAAGGCATGAGCCTAAAATGAATCAAATTGCGAGATGAGGAAATCAAGAAAGGAAGTGCTCCTAACAGCCTTGTAGCCTCCCGAAGATAAGTTTAGATGTCTTCGTACCGATCCGCGAGACTCGACTAGACTTGCTCATAACTCGTGAGACCTAAGGGAATCTAGTGCTCTGATACCATGTTGTCACGACCCAAAATCCATTAAGGGTCGTGATGGCGCCCGACACCATTATCAAGCAAGCCAACACTAAATAACTAGTAACTTCTCATTTTAGATATTTCTAAATTCACTACGTTTATTCATTTATACAATAAAGAACAAATTCCATTGAATTAATAATGATATCTTTAACAATTTCAAAATATTGACTATTCCCATAGACATCCCAGAACCCAATGTCACAAGTGCATGAGAGATTACTAAGGAATCGAAATAAGTACAATAACCGTCCGCAATACAAATTGGACAGAAAGTAAATACAATACGCTGAAAGAGACTATACTGGCTGTGGGTTTATCAAGAAATACAGCTCACCTAGTCCCCGTATCCTCCATGCTGCTACTCCCAATAGGCTACTAGAAATACATGTGCCTGCGCAACAAAAATGCACAACAAGTGTAGCATGAGTACGAAAATAACATGTACTAGGTAAGTATCTCGTCTAATCTCGAAGAAGTAGAGATGAGAGGTCGACTTTGACACTTACTTGTGGTCCAGTAATGATACGTCAATAATATAATAAATCGAGGATTTTTATAAACATGATTGCAATTCAATAGATTGACGCAAGTAAACAATGCTTTATTCTATATGAAATTTCCAAATTCCATTTCATTATTTATATATTTATTCTCAAGCCGGGAAGAAACAATATCACTTCAATAAATTTCAAGGCAAGCAATACAAGCATGCGCAAATCATGCCGAGGTCGTACAACTCGATCCAATAATATATAAATTGTGCACTGCCAAAGGGTTGAATGGTACGAACCATAGATGCATCTATTACCCAACTCGCGAATCATACATGCAACGCAGTCAAATATAAATAAACACAACAAATAGTCAATCAATAGTTCATCATGGAGAAATTTGAAGAATTTTGATATTAATATGATTAAAGTTGACTTCAGTGAACATTTTTAGTAAATGGACCTGGACCCATGATTTGACTATCCCGGAGGGTCCGTAGAAAAATATGAGACTCGGGCATGTGTCCGGAGTCGAAATCCGAGGTCTAGAACCCGAGTAAAAGAATTTTTCTGTTAAATCATTTTTCTGAAATTGTTAAGGAAAATGGAAATGAAAATTGATTAGAAGACTAGGGTATCGGGCTCGTAATTTTGTTCCGACGCCCGGTACAAGTCTTATATATTGTTTAAGCGCTTTCTGTAAAGTTTGGTCGAAATCGGACGTCATTTAACGTGTTTCGGTCCTAAGTATCAAAAGTTGGGAGTTTATGAAGTTTGAAATGAAAATGATGATTTTGAGGCTTAATTCATTGATGTTGATGTTATTTTGGTAATTTGATTGCACGAGTAAGTCTGTAGGATGTTTTTGAGGTTGTGTGCACGTTTGGTTTGGAGCCCCGAGGGCTCGGGTGAGTTTTGGATAGGCATCGGATTGCATTTCTCATGTTTTGAAAATCTGGTATAAGGCTTCTGCAATTTTCACAAATGCGAAGCCAGAGATCGCAAATGCGAATGCCTAGCTATCGCAAATATGAAGGCTGGTTCGCAAATGCGAAACCAGCCTAGGCAGGCCAATGTTCGCAAATGCGAACTGTTCTTCGCAAATGCGAAGAAGGGGAAGTTTGGCCTATGATTGCAAATGTGAACCTTCCCCAAATGGCCCAAGTTCGCAAATGCGAACAAAAATATCGCAAATGCAAAGTCCGGCAAAATACCCAGTGTTCACAAATGCGAACTAAGGTTCGCAATTCCCATATCCGCAGCCCAACAAATTTTATACTTAGTCATATTTTCATCACTTTTCACCATTCTTTCAACACCCAAACACCATAGGTGATTTTTCAACAGCAAACTTCATCCCAAATCACTTGTAAGTTGATTTTTACTCGATTCTTTCAATCTTTAACATCATTAAACATGTATTCCACTTGATATCAAGGATTTTCATGGGTGAAATTGGGGTTTTGGGTAGAACCTAGGTTTTCTATAAATTGGGGAGTTGGACCTCGATCTGAGATCCGATTTCAAAACAAATTACATATTTGAATTCGTGGGGGAATGGGTAACCGTGTTTTGGTCCAAACCTTGGTTTTTGACTACGTGGGCCTGGGGGCGTTTTTGGAATTTTTGGGAAAAACTTGGGAAAATCATTTTTATGCATTCAAATTGATTCATATGGTGTTTATTAAAGTAATTGAACAATTTGTGATTAGATTCGAGCGAATTGCAGGTGCAACCAAGAGGTAAAGCAATAGTTGAAGGTTAAGTAAATTTCAAGGCTTTGAGGTAAGTGTTTGGTTTAACCCTAGCTTGAGGCAATAGGAGTTGAGTCTTGTTGCTAATTGCTATGTGATCGAGTACGATGTATAGGAATGGTGACGAGCACCTATACATTGGTGTCTAGCATGACCGTGAGTCCTTATAATGTGATTGTCATGAATTGGTTGTGAATTCCATGTTTATTGGAGGACTTCTATAGGTTGTGAATAACATGTGAACGGTGATAGGATCATTTGATTCCTAGGAGCATTGGCTCGAGTTGTGATACGAATATTGAAAATATATGAAAGAACGTTAATTCTTTGGAGCCAGGGCTCAAAATAGTAGAGTGAATTAAAAGATAAGAAAAGTAAGAAAAAGAAAGCGTTGTTAATTATTCCCTTACCGGGACATTTGGTTGAACTTGTTGCTCCTTTCCTTTGCCGGGATTTTTTGTCAAGTATTTGCTTATTTTTATGCCCCTTAATTGTAACTGTTGTCTGGGGAGTCAGACTGTAAATGATATTGAGGATCGGGTTGTGCGTCGCAACAATGATATTGAGGATCGGGTTGCACGCCGCAACAATGATATATGAGGGTCGGGTTGCGCGCTGCAACAGTGATTCCTGATAAATGGTATGGGTCGTGTTGCATGCCGCAACACTGATATTTGTGGAGCGGGTTGCATGCCGCAACAGTGATATATGTGGAGCGGGTTGCACGCTGAAACAGTGATATATGTGGAGCGAGTTGCATGCCGCAACAGTGATATTTGTGGAGCGGGTTGCACGCCGCAACAGTTATTGATACCATGTGGTTGTATTGAGTGTTGATTCCTTGTTCATTGTGAATCTAAGTTGCTTTAATTTTTTTTACTTGGGATTGTTGTTAATATTGTATCTCCCCATAGCATGTTTCCCCTCCCATGTTGTTAATTGCCCTATATTCGATATTCCGTTGTATGTTTATAACTGCACAGGTTTATGTGGTGTTCAATCTAGCCTCATCACTACTTCGCCGGGGTTAGGCTAGACACTTACCAGCATATGGGGTCGGTTGTGCTGATGCTACACTTCTGTGCATTTTGCACAGGTCAAGGTTTTGAAGAGCAGCAACAGCAGTAGTGCGGGAGCATGTTTTCATTTTCATGAGACTGAGGCAGCCTTGCAGGCGTCCGCAGGCCAGACGTCACTTCTCTATGTTCTCTTTTAGACTGTTACCTCATTGTTTTCGAGACAGACAACTTATATATTTCATTCAGACCATTGTATTTAGTATATTCCTAGTAGTTCGTGAGTACTGTGACTCCAAATCTTAGGTAGAGGCTATTACTGACTATTCTGCATTTTGATTCGTGTTTATAAATTAGACTTACGCTATTGTTCTTATTAAATTTCATGTTCTTTATTGATGCTATAAACTGTTGAAATAATTGTTTAGTAATGGACAGGTAATTGAGTAGGCTTGCCTAGCTACCACAAGTAGGCGCCATCACGATCCCGATGGTTGGAAATTCGGGTCGTGACATGTTGGTATCAGAGCACTAGGTTACATAGGTCTCACAACTCATGGACAAACTCCGTAGAGTCTGAGGGATCTGTACAGAGACGTCTGTATTTATCCCAGAGGCTACAGAGTTAGGAAAGTTTCACATTTGTTCTTTCTCATCGTGTGATTCTATTTTTCAAGTACCGATTGAATTTCTACTCTATTCCTCCGCAGATGGAGAGAACACGTATGTCTTCATCTACCGCTCACCAGTCCGAGATCCTAGCAGCAGCCCCAATGCGGAGCCTCAGGTTGATTCGAGGAGGATGTTCTCGTCCCAACAGTTCCAGTAGGCCCAGCTCAGGTCCCAGAAGGGTTCATTGCCACCCTAGTTCTTCAAGACGCTTTATTCCAATAGGTAGGCCTCATTGAGGGTGTCATTCGAGCGGGTTAGCTTCCAGTGGTTCCGCCAGCGGTGGCAGGTCAGCCGGGTGTAGTGGCTCAGGCCGGGAGTGATATCACTTTTCAAGAGGCGGCCAATGTGGGCTGTAGAGTTAAGACAACTCTGCTCTAGGGAGGTAGTCATGGGTCGGATAAGAGGCCCCGTCATGCAGGTAGATTCTGTGGTACGTCTTCAGGAGGTAGAGGTTCTTATTGTAGAGGACATCCTCACAGGCCTTTTCAGTCAGCTCTCCGGGTCACTCATGGTACTTCAGGTGGTCATTCAGGTCGACAGGGTCAACCTCAGTTCCCTCAGCTGCAGCGTTCGTGTAGATGTTATGAGTGTGGTGAGTATGGTCACAACAGGAGGGTTTGCTCAAAGTTGAGGGGTGATCAGCTGTAGCAGGCGAGGTCTTGCCATGCTTGTGGTGATTCGAGGCACATTGTCAGATATTGTCCTCGTGTTTATGGAAGCTTCCAGCATCAGAGTTCTCGTGCTATGATTCAAGCACCGGAGGTTCCACAGCCTGCCCAGCTAGCTAGAGGCAGTGGCAGAGGTGTTAGAGGTGGAGCTAGAGGTTTTAGAGGTAGAGTTCAGGTCGCCGGAGATAGAGGCCAGCCAGCAGCCAGGCCAGAGGCTGAGTCTTCAGCGCAGACATTACAGGTACTATTCTTGTTTGTGATATAGATGCGTCAATGTTATTTGACCCTGGATCTACATATTCATATGTGTCTTCCTATTTTGCACCATGCCTAGCTATGTCCAGTTATGCTTTGGACATTCCTGTTTATGTATCAACACCGGTGGGTGACTCTATAGTAGTCGACCGGGTGCATCGTTCCTGTGTGGTTGTGTTTGAGGGTCTTGAGAGACATATTGATTTACTACTTCTAGATATGATGGATTTTGATGATATTTTGGGGATGGATTGGTTTTCCCGTATCATGCTATCTTAGATTGTCACGCCAAGACCGTGACCTTGGCATTGCCAGAATTGCCCCGACTAGAGTTGAGAGGGACCCCAGTTTATGCCATCCGCAGTGTTATTTCATAAATTAAGGCTCGACACATGGTCGAGAAGGGGTGTTTAGCTTATCTGGCGTATGTTCGCAACTCCAGTACAGAGGTTCCTTCTATTGACTTTGTTCCTGTTATTCGAGAGTTCCCCAAGGTTTTCCCTTCATTGATTTATGTATTGATCTGGCTCCGGGCACGCAACCCATTTCTATTTTGCCGGAGTTAAAGGGGTTAAAGGACCAGTTGCAGGATTTACTAGAGAAGGGGTTTATCAGGCTTAGTGTTTCTCCTTGGGGTGCACCGGTGTTATTTGTGAAGAAGAAGGATGGTTCGATGTGGATGTGTATTGATTACCGGCAATTGAACAAAGTGACGATAAAGAACAAGTATCCACTGCCGAGGATTTATGATTTGTTTGACCAGCTTCAGGGAGCAAAGGTGTTCTCAAAGATAGACCTGAGATCTGGCTACCATCAGATGAAGATTATGGCGTATGATGTCCCTAAGACAGCATTTCGCACTCAGTATGGGCACTATAAGTTTTTAATTATGTCATTTGGGTTGACCAATGCCCCAGCAGCATTTATGGAGTTGATGAACCGAGTGTTCAGGCTCCATCTAGACTTATTCGTGATAGTCTTTATTGATGATATTCTGGTGTACTCTCACAGCGAAGAGGAGCACGCGCAGCACCTCGGACTGGTTCTTTAGACTTTGAAGGATAGTCAGCTATATGATAAGTTTTTCAAGTGCGATTTCTGGTTGAGTTCAGTTGCATTTCTGGGTCATATTGTATCAGCAGAAGGTATTCAGGTGGACCCGAAGAAAATTGAGGCAGTCAAGAATTGACCTCGACCAGCTTCAGTGACCGAGATTCGGAGTTTCTTGGGGTTAGCAGGTTATTATCGTCGGTTCGTAGAGGGATTTTCATCTATTGCAGCCCCGATGACCAGATTGACCCAGAAGGGTGCCCAGTTCAGGTGGTCAGACGAGTGTGAGGCAAGCTTTCAAAAGCTCAAGACAGCTCTGACTACGGCACCAGTATTGGTTTTGCCCACGGGTTCAGGGCCGTACACAGTTTATTGTGATGCTTCCCGCATTGGGCTTGGTGCAGTATTGATGCAGGATGGCAAAGTCATTGCCTATGCTTTGAGACAGTTGAAGATCCACGAGAAGAATTATCTGGTTCATGATCTAGAGTTGGCAGCTGTTGTTCATGCTTTGAAAATTTGGAGGCATTATCTATATTGTATGACGTGTGAGGTCTACACGGATCACAAGAGCCTTCAGTACCTGTTCAAGCAGAAGGAGTTGAATGTGAGGCAGTGAAGGTAGTTAGAGTTGTTGAAAGATTATGATGTTACTATCTTATACCACCGGGTTACGGCCAATGTGGTGGCTGATGGATTGAGTAGGAAATCCGCCAGCATGGGTAGTCTTGCTTATATTCCGGCCAGCCAGAGACCACTTGCTTTAGATGTTCAGGCCTTGGCCAATCGATTGGTCAGATTAGATATTTCTGAGCCTAGCAGAGTATTAGCTTGCACGGTTGCTCGTTCTTCTCTATTGGAGCGTATCCGTGATCGGCAGTTTGATGATCCCCATTTATGTGTCCTGAGAGACACGGTATAGCGTGGAGGTGCCACGAAGGTGACCTTAGATGATGATGGTGTTTTGAGATTGCAGGGGCGAGTTTATGTGCCCAATGTTGATGGGATTCGAGAGTTGATCTTAGCAGAGGCACATAGTTCTCGGTATTCTATTCACCCGGGCATCGCGAAGATGTATCAGGACTTACGGCAACATTATTGGTGGCGAAAAATAAAGAAGGATATTGTTGCGTATGTGGCTCGGTGTTTGAATTGTCAGCAGGTCAAATATGAGCATCTTAGGCCAGGTGGTTCGTTTTAGAGGATTGACCTTCCCGAGTGGAAGTGGGAGAGGATTACCATGGATTTCATTACTGGACTTCCGTTAACTCGGAAGAAGTTTGATGCCATTTGGTTCATTGTTGATAGGCTGACCAAGTCAGCGCTTTTCATTCCAGTGGCGGTCTCCTATTCATCCGAGAGGTTAGCTCAGATTTATATCAGGGAGATTGTCCGCCTTCATGGTGTGCCGGTATCCATCATTTCGGATCGCGGTACGCAGTTTACCTCGCGCTTCTGGAGAGCAGTTGAGCGAGAGTGGGGCACCCAGGTCCAGTTGAGCACAACATTCCATCCTCAGACGAACGGTCAGTCCGAGCGGACTATTTAGATACTGGAGGATATGTCCGGGCTTGTGTCATTGATTTTGGAGGCTCGTGGGACCAATTTTTGCCTTTAGCAGAGTTCTCCTACAACAATAGCTACCAGTCCAGCATTCAGATGGCTCCATATGAGGCGTTGTATGTTAGGCGGTGTCAGTCTCCAATCGGATGGTTTGAGCTGGGAGAGGCTCGGTTATTAGGTACAGACATAGTTCAAGAGGCCTTAAATAAGGTCAAGATCATTCAGGAGAGGCTTCGTTCAGCTCGGTCTAGGCATAAGGTTAGAGACGTAGCTTTCATGGTTAGTGAACGGGTATTGCTCCGGGTGTCGCCTATGAAGGGCGTGATGAGGTTCGACAAGAAGGGCAAGCTTGGTCCTAGGTATATTGGTCCATTTGAGATCCTTGAAAGAGTAGGAGAGGTGGCTTATAGACTTGCATTGCCACCTAGCTTATCAGTTGTGCATCCAGTTTTTCATGTGTCTATGCTTCGGAGGTATCACGGCGATCCTACCCATGTGTTAGACCTCAGCACTGTCCGGTTGGACAAGGGTTTATCTTATGAGGAGGAGCCGGTAGCTATTCTAGACCGGCAGGTTCGTCAGTTGAGATCTAGGAGTTTTCCCTCTGTTCGTGTTCAGTGGAGAGGTCAGCCCCCTGAGGCCTCGACCTGGTAGTCCGAGTCTGAACTGCGGAGCCGTTATCCACACCTGTTCCCCGACTCAGGTACTTCCTTCTTTTGTCCGTTCGAGGATGAACGGTTGTTTTAGAGGTGGAGGATGTGACGAACCAAAGGGCCATCACTTGTTTCCTCATCTGTTCCGTGCTTCCGAGGCCTCGAAAACCTCACTTTTACTTGCTTCGATTTGCGTGCACAGTTCGGGCACATAGCTGGAAAGCTTTTTTGTTGAAATATGTGAAATTTATGAAAATTTTGATATTAATATGACTAAAGTTGACTTCGGTCAACATTTTTGGTAAATGGACCCGGACCCGTGATTTGACGGTCCCGGAGGGTCCGTAGAAAAATATGGAACTCGGGCATGTGCCCGGAGTCAAAATCTGAGGTCTAGAACCCGAGTAAAAGAATTTTTCTGTTAAAAATTGATTAAAAGACTAGGGTATCGGGCTCATATTTTGGTTCCGACGCCCGGTACAAGCCTTATATATTGTTTAAGCACTTTCTGTAAAGTTTGGTCGAAATAGGACGTCATTTGACGTGTTTCTGACCTAAATATCAAAAGTTGGGAGTTCATGAAGTTTGAAATGAAAATGATGATTTTGATGCTTGGTTTATTGATGTTGATGTTATTTTGGCGATTTGATCGCACGAGTAAGTCCGTAGGATATTTTTGAGGTTGTGTGCATGTTTGGTTTGGAGCCCCGAGGGCTCGGGTGAGTTTTGGATAGGCATCGAATTGCATTTCTCATGTTTTGAAAATCTGGTATAAGGCTTCTGCAATTTTCGCAAATGCGAAGCCAGAGATCGCAAATGTAAATGCCCAGCTATTGCAAATGCGAAGGCTGGTTCGCAAATGCCAAACCAGCCCAGGCAGGCCAATGTTCGCAAATGCGAAGAAGGCGAATTTTGGCCTATGATAGCAAATGCGATCCAATGTTTGCAAATGCGAACCTTCCCCAAATGGCCCGAGTTCGCAAATGCAAACAAAAATATCGCAAATGCGAAGTCCGGCAAAATACTCAGTGTTCGCAATTCCCATATCCGCAGCCTACCAAATTTTATACTTAGTCGAATTTTCATCACTTTTTACCATTCTTTTAAAACCCAAACAGCATAGGCGATTTTTCAAGAGCAAATTTCATCCCAAATCACTTGTAAGTTGATTTTTACTCGATTCTTTCAATCTTTAACATCATTAAACATGTTTTCCACTTGAAATCTAGGATTTTCATGGGTGAAATTGGGGTTTTTGGGTAGAACCTAGGTTTTCTATAAATTGGGGAGTTGGACCTCGATTTGAGGTTCGATTTCAAAAACAAATTAAATATTTGAATTCATGGGGAATGGGTAATCGGGTTTTGGTCAAAACCTCGGGTTTTGACTACGTGGGCCGGGGGGCATTTTTGGAATTTTTGGGAAAAACTTGGGAAAATCATTTTTATGCATTCAAATTGATTCATATAGTGTTTATTAAAGTAGTTGAACAATTTGTGATTAGATTCGAGCGAATTGGAGGTGGAACCGCGAGGTAAAGCGAAAGTTGAGGATTAAGTGAATTTCAAGGCTTTGAGGTAAGTGTTTGGTTTAACCCTATCTTGAGGGAATAGGAGTTGAGCCTTGTTGGTACGATGTATAGGCATGGTGACGAGTATCTATACATTGGTGTCTAGCATGACCGTGAATCCTAATGTGATTGTCATGAATTAGTTATGAATTCCATGTTTATTGGAGGACTTCTATAGGTTGTGAATAACATGTGAACGGTGATAGGATCATTTGATTCCTAGGAGCATTGGCTCGAGTTGCGATACGAATATTCAAAGTATACGAAATAACTTAATTTCTTTGGAGCGTGGGCTCAAAATAGTACAGTGAATTAAAAGATAAGAAAAGCAAGAAAGAGAAAGCGTTGTCAATTATTCCCTTGCGGGGACATTTGGTTGAACTTGTTGGTCCTTTCCCTTGCCCGGATTTTTGTCAAGTATTTGCTTATTTTTATGCCCCTTAATTGTGACTGTTGTCTGGGGAGTCAAACTATAAATGATATTGAGGATCGGGTTGCGCGCCGCAACAATGATATTGAGGATTGGGTTGCACGCCGCAACAATTATATATGAGGGTTGGGTTGCATGCCGCAATAGTGATACCTGATAAATGGTATGGGTCGGGTTGCACGCCATAACAGTGATATTTGTGGAGCGGGTTGCACACCACAACAGTTATTGATACCATGTGGTTGTACTGAGTGTTGATTCCTTGTTCATTGTGAATCTAAGCTGCTTTAATTTTTTTTACTTGGGATTGCTGTTAATATTGTATCTCCCCATAGCATGTTTCCCATCCCATGTTGTTAACTGCCTTGTATTCGATATTCCGTTGTATGTTTATAACTACACATGTTTATGTAGTGTTTAGTCTAGCCTCGTCACTACTTCGATGGGGTCAGGCTAGACACTTACCAATACATGGGGACAGTTGTGCTGATGCTACACTTTTGTGCATTTTTGCACAGGTCCAGGTTTTGAGGAGCAGCAGCAGCAGTAGTGCGGGAGCAAGTTTTCATTTTCACGAGACTGAGGTAGCCTTGCAGGCGTCCGTAGGCCCGACATCTCTTTTTTATGTTCTCTTTTAGACTGTTGCCTCTTTGTTTTCGAGACGGAGAGCTTATATATTTCTTTCAGACCACTGTAGTTAGTATATTCTTAGTAGTTCGTGAGTACTGTGATACCAAATATTGGGTAGAGGCTATAACTGACTATTCCGTGTTTTGATTTGTGTTTATAAATTGGCTTCCGCTATTATTCTTGTTAAATTTCATGTTCTTTATTGATGCTATAAACTGTTGAAATAATTGTTTAGTAATGGACAGGTAATTGAGTAGGCTTGCCTAGCTACCACAAGTAGGCGCCATCACGATCCCGATGGTGGGGAATCCGGGTTGTGACATTTTGGATCCTAGACTACCCGGACTTAAGCATAATACTAGCTACGCAAGGACTCTCGTCACCCCGTGCGTATGTAGCACCCACAAATAGAAGCACATATCCAGGTAATTCACCTATGGGATAATTCCCTCTTACAAGGTTAGAAAGGAGACTCACATCGCTCTGAAGTTCCATAACCAGCATTCCACGCCCTTCCGAAGACTCAAATCAATACACAATGCTCCATAACTAGCCAATAATTATGCAAATCCATTAATATATGTTCAGTTACTCCTAATGATAAAATTTATAAAAATTTCTAACCCCGATTGAGAAGTTGAAAAGAACGCTCTCGGGCCCATATGGCCATTCTGCAGTCCTCCTCCAACTGCCCCGGATTTCCTACCATCGGGATCGTGATGGTGCCTACTCGTGGTATCTAGGCAAGCCAATTTACTCACAGTTTTTCATTAGTAAAACCTATTCTGTTGTCAATTTAATAGCATAAACAATAATAATAACCGTAACTGCGGAAGTCTTATTCTTTATACGTCTGAAATAAATACGAAATACTCAGCATAAATCCTCGACCCAAGATTTGGTGTCACATACTCACGAACCACTAAGAATAAACTACATATAAAGGTCTGAAAGAAATATAACAGCTGTCTGTCTCGAAACAATGAGACCACAGTATAAATGTAAAGCATAAGAAGAGACGCCGGGACTGCGGACGCCTGCAAGCTACCTCAGTCTCGTGGTAATAAGATTCTACTATCGAACTACTATTGCTGCTGCTCAAAGCCTGGACCTGTGCAAAAACGCATAGAAGTGTAGTATCAACACAACCTACCCCATGTGCTGGTAAGTGCCTAGCCTAACCCCGACGAAGTAGTGACGAGGCTAGACTGGACACCACATAAACCTGTGCAGTTATAAAATATACAGCGGAATATCGAATACCAAGAAATCAACATCAAGGGAGGGGGAACATGCTGCGGGGAAATACAAATAAATAGTAATCCAGAGTAACAACCAAAAATAGCTTGATTCCACAATGAAACAAGAAATAAATATGTAGACATAACCACAGATGTCAACAACTGTTGCGGCGTGCAACCCGCTCCATAATTACCATTGTTGCGGCGTGCAACCCGTTCCACATATCACTGTTGCGGCGTGCAACCCAACCCTCGTTATTTATCATTTATCATTGCTGCGGCGTGCAACCCGATCCTCAGTATCATTTGTTGCGGCATGCAACCCGCTCCTCAATATCATTTAACAGTCAGAGTCCCAAGAACAGTTACAATGAAGGGACACACAGCAGACAAATACATAGCAAACATCCCGGCAAAGGAGTACAATTAACAGCTCAATAATCCCGGCAAGGGAGAAAACATTAAATACTTACGTCCCGGCAAGGGAATAATCAACAACGTTTCCTTTTTTCCTTACTTTACTTATATTATAATTCATTTTACTATTCTGAGCCAACGCTCCAAAGAATCCAGTCATTTCATATATTTTCAATATTCGTATCACAATTCGAGCCAATGCTCCCAGGAATCAAATAATTATTTTAACGTTCACGTGTTATTCACAAAATATAGAATTTCTCCAATAAATACGGAGTTCAAAACCAAGTCATGGTAATCACATTATAAGGACTCACGGTCAAGCTAGACACCAATGTATAGATACTCGTCACCATGCCTATACATCGTACTCGATCACATAGCAATTAGCAACAAGACTCAACTCCTATTCCCTCAAGCTAGGGTTAGACCAAACACTTACCTCGAAGGTTTACGGCCAATTCAATCCTTAAGCAATGCCTTTCCTTTCGAATTTGGCTCCAATTCGATCGTATCTATACACAATTGATTTAATATCATCAATAATACTCAACAATCCAACCCAAATACCTAAATATAATCTTTCCAATATTCTGCCCAAAATTTGCAAAATCGATCCCGGGCCCGCTTGGTCAAAACCCGAGGTTCGAACCAAAATAAATTCACACATACTCCCACGAGTGCAAATATATAATTTGTTTTAAGATTCGACCCCAAATTGGGGTTGAATTCCCCAAAATTCTCAAAGTCCTAACTTTGTTCAAAACCCATAATTTCTACCTTGATTTTATGATTTAGGCTTAGAAAATTGTTACTTAATGAAGGAAAAGTGAAGGAAATAAGCGGAAAATTACTTACTCAAGTGGTCATGAAGCTTGGGGGCTTTAATGGCTTCTTAGGGCTTGGGAGAGAAGAGGGTTCGTACATTTTTGTGTTAAAACCCGTAGCTACTGTTTCTGTCTCGTTTAATAAAATTTAACTGGGCAAAATTGTTCATCGCGTTCGCGACACACCTATTGCGTTCGCGATGAAGGAAGACGGTTAAGCATCGCGTTCGCATGGACCAAGTCGCGAACGTGTAGAAGAAAAAATTGGGGGCTTCATAGCTGGCCTACGCGAACGCGTTAGCCAGTACGCGAACGCGATGGGAAATGGGCTGGGAAATACGCGAATGCGGTCCAGCCCTCGCGAACGCGAAGAAGAAAAGAGGGCTGGGCCCTCAGAGGTTCATATCTCTATGCGAACGCATTAGCCAGTACGCGAACGCGATGGAGGAAGAAAATGAAGCATCGCGAACGCGTGAGGGGGAGTGCGAACGCGAGGAACAAATCCGGTCTGTAACTACTGAAGAAAATCTGCTATGTTTCTAAGTGAAAAACCACCCCGACACCCCTCCGAAACACTCCTGAACCCTCGTGGCTCCAAACCAAATATGCACACTGAATCAAAAATATCATACGAACTTGCTCGCGCGATCAAATCGCCAAAATAACATCATTTTCATAGAATCAAGCCTCAAACTCATGATTCTCCTTTCAAAATTCATAAACTTCCAACTTCAGACATTTAGGTCCGAAACACGTCAAACGACGTCCGATGTCGACCAAACTTTACAGGAAGCGCTTTAACAATATATAAGACTTGTACCGGGCGTCGGAACCAAAATACGAGCCCGATACCATAGTCTTTTAATCAATTTTCATTTTCATTTTCCTTAATAATTTCACAAAAATAATTTAACAGAAAAATTCTATTACACAGGTTCTAGACTTCGGATTTCGACTCCAGGCACATGCGCGAGTCCCATTTTTTTCGACGGACCTTTCGGGACTGTCCAATCTCGGGTCCGGGTCCGTTTACCAAAAATATTGACCAACGTCAACTATAATCATATTAATATCAAAATTCTTCAAATTTTTCACAAAATTCACATATTTTAACACAGAAATTTTTTGGCTACACGCCTGGACTGCGCACGCAAATTGAGGCACTAGAAAATGAGATTTTCAAGGCCTCAAAAGCACAGAACAGATGAGGAAAATAGGTGATGACCTTTTGGGTCATCACAGATAAGATTAGGAATGAAGATATTTGAGAGAAGGTGGGTGTGGCCCCCATGGAGGACAAGATGCGGGAAGCAAGACTCATATGGTTCGGGCACATTTAGAGGAGGAGCACTGATGCACCGTTGAGGAGGTGTGAGCGACTGGTTGTGGTGGGCACGAGGAGAGGTAGAGGGAGACCTAAGAAGTATTGGGGAGAGGTGATCAAGCAGGACATAGTGCGACTTAGGATTACTGAGGACATGGGCCTTAATAGGGAATTGTGGAGGTCGAGTATTAAGGTTGTAGGTTAGGGGAAAGTTGTTAATATTTCTACAGCGCACCAGAGTGAGACTATCCAGTTAAGAGTTAGTCTTAGGATGCTACAGATCAGCTACTGATGATGGGCTTTATCTGTTGGTTATTAGTATAATTTACATCTTTTTCGTATTTTCTATATTTCTTATATTGCTGTTATTTTATAATTTTGTGGTATTTTATGTTATGTTATGGATTCTATAATATTTTATGTTATTTTATTACGATTCTATTGATAGTACTAATATATCGTCTCTTGTCGCCTTCTTGAGCTGATGGTCTCCTGGAAACAGCCTCTCTGCCCCTTGGGGTACGGGTAAGGTCTACGTATATATTACCCTCCCCAGACCCCACTTGTGGGAATATAATGAGTTGTTGTTGCTATTGTATAAATCAAAGATAGAATATACAAAAGACATATTGTATTAATTTTGTATTTAAGTTGTATGTTTTTGTTTCACATTGCTTGAGAATTTGTGTTCTCATTAGCTGTTGCTATTCAAAGTTACTACTCCTACATAATTGAGGGCGACACTCAGCAGCACAGGAGAAGGTCGATTAGGACCTTGAATAGAAGTGAATTTGATAAAAACCTTATTATGTTATATTTTTCTAGTTTAAGGCAATATAATATTTTGGTCGGGGTAATTATATTTGTTTAATGTAAGATTATAGAAGATTGCATGTGTACAGAGAATTAATTAAGTTATAAACAAGTAGTCACTTCCGGAACATCCATTTAAAAAAATGAGGTGTAATTTTTTTTTATCATTTTCATATTTGGATTGCAAGAAAGAGGGAGAAGAATAATACTAAAGCTAAAATTAAAACGTGCTTAAAAATTTATAACCATACGGTATATCTCCGAGGTCCCTTAATATTTTGTGCGTATATATATATATATATATATATATATATATATATATATATATATATATATATATATATATATATATATATATATA
>MU746404.1:152088-167007 GCA_026770625.1 Nicotiana glauca
ATATATATATGCTATCACTACAAATTTAAAAGTGGTAATACCAATCTAATTAGTAATGGATTGGGAATTCTTTTATATTGTTCAAGCAAATAATGGATTGAGAATTCTCAAGCAAATAAGTCAGAGAGGAAGTAGGGCTATCAAGAGAGAATCTGGAGAAAAGAGGGGAGAGAGGAGAGAAAATAAAGAAAAAGGTATAACTAAATGTCTTGATTGAAGGCACAAATAATGAAATAATATGTCACGACTCCAGTTCGCCCTCCGTGAACTATCGTGACAGCACCTAGTCATACGATTAGGTAAGCCTGACAATGCGAAAATAATCTATACTTGCGGAATTTAAGTAGACAAAAGTCAAAATAACTGAATGGAACAATATGTAGATGTCGCTTGGCATATAAACACAACTTCAAATTCTGAAACACTATCCCCAAAACCCGGAAACTCATGGATCCACAAGCTAAGAAAGTACTACATAGCTCTAATCTCCAGAACGTCTAACAAGAACAGAAGTACAGAAGGGACAAAAGCTAAACACAGTAATAGAAAGAGACTCCTTGGTTTGCGGACGCGGCAAATATACCTCAAAGTCACTAGAGAAGTCACCTCGCTTCAGGGGTGATCGGACTAAATATAAGTATCTGGATCTGCAAATGAAAAATATGTACAGAAAGGGAATGAGTACACTACATCGGTACTCAGTAAGTGCCAAGCCTAACCTCGGTTGGGTAGTGACGATGAAAGTCAGGGCCCTATTGAGATAAAATACAAGGTATAATCCAATAGCGTGAAAGGAGCAGTATAAGTAAGTGCGAACATCAGTAATATAGCACAATGTAAAGAGAACATCAACAAGCTCACAGAACAACAGAAATACAATGTAAACACAGGAGGAAAAACAATTCAGTATCAATAATACCAACTAGGGATATCCACGATATCGTCCTGAGTCCCATTTATATTTCATCTATCCAGTGGATCTCCCGGATAATGTCCCGTAGTCCAACTATCATCTGTCCAGTGGATCTCCTGGGATACCATCCTGTAGTCCAACTATTAATGTACAGGGGATCTCCCAAGAATCTAACCCGTAGTCCCAAATATAAATACCCAGTACTGGGTAAATCTACCGGGTGCATTTCCGAAGTTCCATATAACTGTGCAGGGGGATCTCCCGGGAATCGAACACGTAGTCCCAAATATAAATGTGCAGGGGGATCTCCCGGGATTCGAACCCGTAGTCCCAAAGTAAACAAACAAGAGGGGGAGCTCCCGGAGATCAAACCCGTAGTCCCAATGTAAATGCGCAACAACAATCAGAGAATACTCAGAAAATATCAACTTCACAATAAGGTAACAAATAGTATAGCATAGCATGCTGCACAGAGTCCAAATGAGGCATGCTGAGCAAGTAAGTCAATTAAATTAATTAGACGTGCTTCCATAGATTAACAACAGACTTGAATCACAAGTCGTACAAACAGGAAAGGAAAAATACAATTTAAGCCTATTTTTAATGTAAATGGGATTTTCAACAATTAGCAAAAGTACGCACTCGTCACTTCACATACAGGACATTTCAGTTACCACAATATCAATCCTAGGGGGAGAGTCCCCCACACAAGGTTACACAAGCTACTTACCTCGAAAATGTGCAAGTCAACCAGAAACCATGCTTTTGCCACGAGTATCCGACTCCAAATGGCCCAAATCTATTCAATTAAATTGCATATTGTAAATAACACTTAAAGTAATTGATTCTACAATTATATTCTAAGTTAATACGCAAAGTTATAAAAAATGACCAAAATGCCCCTTGGGCCTACATCTCAGAATCAGGTAAAATTTGTATTTCCAGAAACCTCGCACTCTCACGAGTCCAACCATACCAAAATTATCCAAATCTTATAACATTTCGACCCTCAAAACTGTGATTCTATCTTGGAGAGTTTTCTAAACTTTTCCAACAAAATTTATGGATTAAATGTGTTGACGCCCCCTTTTTTCCTAAAGGGGAATCGGGTTCACGACATTCGGGAAGACAACTCTAATCCCGTTTGGGAATTGGGTTTTTGGAGTTTGGAGAGTCGCCACCTTATGATTATAGTGCATTAGGACACTTTTAGAAGAATTAAAGATGCAAACCAGAGTTTTGGGTAAGGGCTTGAAATTATCTCGAGGGGAAGCTGTTAGGCACCCCTCAAGATCCACTAGTGTGGTTCCCGGCCATGCTACAATTGTGACTTTGAATGCAAATGCGAATAGACTAACAATTATTGCAAATACAAAATAAGAAGAATAAAAGGGTTAAAAGGAGTGTTGAAGTTCAGGAAGTGAGTAGTTTGGTTATAAAGAAATGTGCAAGTAGAGGGAAGAAGTCAAGCAATTAGTGCAAGAAAACCAAAAATTGTGTGAGAAAACAGAAGTTAAAAGTGCTGCAGCTTTTAAAGTTCTGAAAAAATAATAAAAGGAGAGGGGAGTCCTAGGTTTATATATTACATGGATCATTCGCACAACACTGGTACCCAACTATACACATAGTGTTATCGTGTAATTATTATCTCCATGTCTACCCTTCCTACCCCGTTAAGGTATTAAAGCGCGGAATGTTATTGTTTACTTATCGCATGTTACTACCCGTCCCAATCCTATCAGTCCCGGGGTATTAGCTCTTCTGATCCTAAAAGGAAAGAAAGGGATGGAGGCCTTTGTGGAGTTTAAAGGATAAAATTCTAGCACGACATTCAAAACAAGCACCAAATAAAGGGAAGAATAAACAAGCAAATAAGGCTCAAATAAACCCCAGAAATCAAATAAGCATATAGTTTAGCATGCCTTCACAAATACTGATATGGTCTTAAATTAAAGTTAAGCAGCGAGTGGACTGGTTCAACACATATATATAGACAGAAAGTCTGCATTAGGAAACTCGGATACAGTTGTCAGAGACTGACCTAATGATTAGTTAACCAATCTTTTGTCTACGTGTTGAATAAAAAGAAACTAGGCTGAGGATCTACTAATTTCAGGAAAAAGGTGCGAAAGAGTTACCAGTTTGACAGAAAGAAATGAATTTCAGACAAGATGCAAATTGATTTTAGAAAAAGAGTTATCAATTTTAACGGAGAGAAATGAGTTTCAGAAAAAGATGTGCAGACTGATTTTACAAAAAAGTTACCAGTTGTTTCAGAAAAAGATGCAGACTGATTAAAATGTTTACAAGTTTCAGGAAAGTGCAGATTGATTATAGAAAAAGGTTTACCAATTTTAGCAGGTTTTAGAAAAGAGGTAGAAAATTACCAGTTTTAGTAAAATAGATACGAGTTCCAGCAATTGATACTTTTTTAAAACGAACGAGGCTGTTAAGAATCGAGATTTCCTATAGGCATGCTTTCTATATGTTTACTGATTTTAATACCTTTTCAGACATTAACAGAAGTCTTATGCATATGATGTCTATATGTAACCTTATTATTAAACCTACAAATGGTTTGCCTAATAACATTTGTATATGCAGAAATGCAAGAGCCTATAGACATGATCTCTATATGTGTATTTGCGGAAGAATCAGAAATTAACCGCTATAGGCATGGTATCTACCCTTTGTGCATAAAATAAACCCCATCCCATTTTTCTACTAAATCCCCATGAGTTTATTACAAATTATTACATCCCAGTAAATCAAACTAGAAATTAAAAGTACATCAAAAGCTAACAGCTAGATCCTAGCAGCCTAATTCAACCTTAATTTTTAACAATATGCGATTGAGCCACTTCCGGGATCCAGATTTCCAAAGTCTTCTCTTTATCCAGGGTGTTTCAAAGTTCCAAGGAATCTCAGGGGTTCCCGGCATTGCTTACACCCAAGATACAATTAGAATAGAAACAGTGTAGTGTGGAAGAGCCAGCTCTCAGGCATCCAAGTTCAGAGGGAGCTCAGGGGGTCCCAAAGCATGGCCTGCAATCAGGGGCAAAGATTAATTGCTAGGAGTAAGTGCAAAGTGAAAGGGGAATTGGGGAGCCATGACAGGTGTTGGACATACCCAGCCACAAAGTAGGCTGGCACACCCCTGATTACCTGCTTGGTCAAACACATCAAGAGCAGACCCTTGAAGGTCAGACCAGGGTCTGGACAGTGATTAGGACATTGCCAGACCCAAGTCTAAAGCTCAAAATCACATAAAGGAGGGAAAGGGAAGGGGAACTGATTGAGTTTGGGATTCAAAGAATCCAATCCAGAATCATGGACAACAATATCAGAGTGTTGTCATGCCCTGAACTATAACCCACATATAAAGGGATATGAGGGTTTGGGATTCATAAAGTATCAAATTAATGTCAAGTAACTGACAGGATACATAATACTGAATTACAAAGGAAAGGGGGAACATGTTACAATATGCTAGCAGCAAATGTCAACTAAAGAATTGGACATAAGTGAACAGAAATGAAACACATTGTGGTGGAAGTGTGTAAACTAACTGAGACATACCAGTAAAGAAGCAAAAGAGTGCAGGAGAAAGTAGAGCAAACATACTCCACACCAGCACAAGTAAAAGAGAGAGTTTTTAAGTGAGAGTGACTTGTGAACTCAGATTGTGTTATGTGTTCGTGTGTTCAAAGAGAAGGGAGGAGAGTATTTATAGTTTTGAAATCAGGCAGGGAACAAGGTAAGAAAATAATCATTCATCAATGAGTAGCAGAAGATCCCTTTGATTGAGGAATTCAAATTTGAATGGTAAAGGGCAAGAGTTATTTATGAAAGGAGATCAAGTAAACATATTGTGCATAGTAAACAAATAAGGGGTAAATACATAAGGGTTTTAATTAAGGAAAGAAATTTTTGAAATACACTGTCAACTTAAATAAGGCAAGAACATGGTGAATCAATTAACAGATAGTAAATCAGGGAACCAAGGATTCAAAAATCAACAATGAATCCAGCCAGAAATAGGGGAGTCGAAAGGCTAAAGAAAATTCTCTAATCTGTCAAGGAAATAATCAATCAACCTTGCACAAGAAAGCCTGAAATTAGTATAAGATTGAAAGTTATTTTAGAGGTACAACCAGCGTATATAAAGAGTGCACAACATCAGGCATGTGAGGTTAAATCCTGGCAAAGAGAAATAATAGTCAAAAAGAGGACCAAAAGCATGCTAAAGAGTGAAGCAAATGAGCATTCTAGATGATATAGCTTAGTTCAAGGATTGCAAGAAACTAAATCACATAAGGAGCATAAGTTAAAAAAAGAAGGATCTTGAACCCAATCAAACAAGTTCAAGTGGACGAAACTTTTTTTTTTCTTTTCAGGGACCCAAATAGGTCCGAAAGAATTAGGGCTTCGAGATCAAACAAATTTAGAGATGAGAACCAGACAAGACACATAGCAAATAAACTCAAAAGAAACATTCAGAAACCTCAAAAGAAACCAAGATCCCTGACATGCAAGTTCTAAAATATCATAAAAGGTCACAGTAGAAGGAATCCACATAAAACATAGTAAAAGTACAACAAATGAAATACAGAAAAGAATAACATAAAAAAATGATAGAACATGTTAAAATAAATCAGAAAAGCTATGAAATAATTTAACAAAACCCTAAATCAAAAAAGATAAATGTTTTGAAAATAAAGTTTTTAAGGAAATCTCGAAAAAATGCTCGAAAGCTCAAGGAGAACACAGATCTACAATGGATCTAAAAGAATTAGAAGAAACCCAAAATAGCGAGAAAGGCTTGAAAAATCACGATCTAAGCAAGAGATGTCCAAAACCAAGCTTAATCAACCATGGCTGGCCGGATCAAGGTCGGAGATGGACGGGATCTTTGAATAAGTGAAGGTCAGAGTGAATATCCTCGAGGTTTGCCCTTGATTCTTCAAGCAACAGGCATACAGGAGCCATTGGAGGCAAGCACGGGCCTTCAATGGCTTTGGAAGCAATGGATTCAGGCGGCTTTAGGTGGTAGCCGGAGGGAGGCGGCTAGGTTAGGTTTAGGTCTTAGAGATAATCAGAGAGAAGAGGGAATTTGAGGGCGGTTGATAGAATGAAATGATTTAGGGTTAGGGGTGTGGGTGGATTAAAAAAGGAAAGGGGAAATCGTGGCCGTTGATTATATTGATCAACAGCCTAGATTAAAAACGGTTTGGATCGGGTAATTTTAAATGGGTTAAAGGTTGGGTTAAATGGAATTAGGCTGGTCCGAAATTGGGTTAGAAATTGTCAATTAGGGGAACCAATTTTGGCTATAATTGAAATAAAATGAGGCCAGTTTTTAAATAGCTAGTTTTTTCCTTTTAATTTATAAAAAATAGTTAAAATGATTTTTAAAAACAAAGTAAAAGCATTGAAATAATTAATAATATATAAAAATTAATCTAAAAATATTGGGAATAATTTTATAATTGTAAAATTCCATTAATCGTAATATAGGCTATAATTGCAATTTTATGCAATTTAGCTTTAAAAATACCAAATAAATTCATAAAAATATGCAAAAATCACCTTTATTATATTTGGTATAAATATGAGAATAAAAGAAGGTATTCACCAAAATGATAGTTTTGGAAGTAATTACTGAATTCTGTGGTATTAAAAAATAGATGATAAATCGATTTAAAAATTATTAAAAAATTTTGGAAAAGTACCAAAACTCTTGGGTGTGCTTATATATGCAAATATATGTTATTTTTTGGGTATTAAAATACTTAGGAAAAAATTAGGTATCAACAGCTGCCTTTCTTTACCTGGGAAGGATGAAAGAGTTGTCGGGTAAAGATGTGATGGCCAATTTTGACTGGAAGCAGTGATTTGAAAAGAACTTGACTGAGCTCTGGTTTCTGAGCTACCTATATATTCATAGTTTTACAGGAATCAGGCCGTATGTAGTTCAGGAAACATTGACGAAACATGCCGATGGCGATTCAGAAGGATGGGCACGATGTTTGGGGGAGGCAAGAGGTATTTTGAAGCTGATCGGCTGCGAGAACCGGAGCGGGATCGCTCCTGCTGAGACGGCCATTGCTAACCGGTGTACCTGAAAGTGAGAAATATAGGCGTATATCGTGCAGAAACTTAAACTTGATGCAAGTTCCTATTGGACTATGAATGCTGTCTTCAGACGGTTAGGATGACGTCCTTAGACCATGATGTCCTGGGCCATGAAGCACAAAATTAAGGGATTCGCAGGCTATGAGATGATTTTCTCGGGCCATGATGATGGTGCCTCTAAACCATGATGCCTTTGAATAATGATGTGCAGGATATAAAGTAGGGTCCTCGGGCCATGACATGGTGTTCTCGGGCTATGAGGATGATGCCTCCGAACGATGATGCATTTCGACAGTTTGGCGATATTTCAGCCCATGAGATACAAGATTTGGCGGTATTTGAGCCGTAGCAAGAAAATGTAAATGGCGATATTTTAGCCGATAAAAATTTAAATAAACAGGCGATGTTCCAGCCGATGGAGAATTTAAATATTAGTATGGCGATATTTCAGCCGATGCAAAAAGTGTAAATGGTGATATTTCAACCGATAGAGAATTTAAATAAAGTTTGGCGATATTTCAGCCGATGCAAAAGAATGTAAATGGCGATATTTCAGCCGACCGAAAACATAGGTATAGATGATGGTGGATATTTTAATATGAACTGGCTATCTTTCAGCCGATGTAGAATTTAAATAAAGTTTGGCGATATTTCAGCCGATGCAAAAGAATGTAAATGGTGATATTTCAGCCGATTGCAGGACGTAAGTACAAGGTAGCGATAATTCAGCCATGCAAAAGAAACAAATTGGCAATATTTCAGCCATGCAAATGGAGACAATGCTTAGTCTCGGAAGGCAGAAAGGTAGCCTTATGCAGATAATGCAGGATGGAGACAACTCTTAGTCTCGGAAGGTAGAAAGGTAGCCTTATGCAATGAAGATGGAGACAACGCTTTGTCTTGGAAGGCAGAAAGGTAGCCTTATGCAGATAATGTAGGATGGAGACAACGTTTAGTCTCGGAAGGCAGAAAGGTAGCCTTATGCAATGCAGGAAATGCAGATGGAGACAACGCTTAGTTTCGGAAGGTAGACAAGTAGCCTTATGCAAATGCAGGAAATGCAGATGGAGACAACGCTTAGTCTCGGAAGACAGAAAAGTAGCCTTATGCAATGCAGGAAATGCAGATGGAGACAACGCTTGGTCTCGGAAGGCAAAAAAGTAGCCTTATGCAATGCAGGAAATGCAGATGGAGACAACACTTAGTCTCGGAAGGCAGAAAAGTAGCCTTATGCAATGTAGGAAATGCAGATGGAGACAACGCTTAGTCTTGGAAGGCAGAAAAGTAGCCTTATGCAATAAGATAAAAGCGAATAGTAATAGCGAAAAATTCTTAGCTGATAGCTGATTGTGATATTGCAGTTGCTGGGGACATTGCGTGCAGATAGCAAATGTGAATAGGCGTGACGGTTCGATGCGGATGCATAAATTGTTTGGTAACTTTGTGACTTGGGTGCCTGCATCCAAAGAAAATTGTGAGTTTTGTAAAGGGGAAAGGTTAGTTCACTCTTCCATGGCTTCCGTCGTCGTGCATCATTGGGGTAGCGTCGCTAAACAACAACTATCATAGGTATGCATGATTTAACATATATAACGTAAGTAGAAAAAAGTTTTGTTTAAATGAACCAACGACTGCGACGTGGTTCAAAGCATTGCAACCTTTCTTGTTCTGGAATTTTGAGGGTCCTCCTCAAAATTTTGCCCCAGTTTACTAGGCTGGCACTTCAGACGGCTGCGCTGAATGACTGAAGAATCAACTTCAGAATTTTGAGGGTCCTCCTCAAAATTCTACCCCAGTTTACTAAGGTGACATCCCTGTCGATGAGTGGCTGAAGACTAACTTCGGAATTTTGAGGGTCCTTCTCAAAATTTTGCCCCAGTTCCAATAGTAGGGGGAAATGAAAATTTTATTAAATCGTGACCGAACCCATAGGGCTGCCTACGTATCCCCTCAAAAATAGGAGTTAGGTCAAGCGTAGTTCAAATTACATCATAAAGCAATCATAGGTGATTACACATAATATCATTTTACTGCATCTGAATTGATTGGCTTTGGCCAGACTTCTCCGTCCATTTATGCAAGAATAAGGGCTCCTCCAGTTAGAGCCCGGTGAACCATGTACGAACCTTGCTAGTTGGGAGAGAATTTCCCCTTGGCTTCCTCTTGATGTGGGAATATTTTCTTCAACACCAGCTACTCCGGTGTGAACTTCCTTGGCTTAACTCTTTTGTTGAAGGCTGTGGACATTCTGTTCTGATACAACTGTCCATGGCAAACTGCATTTATCCTCTTCCAATCTATAAGGGCTAACTGCTCGTAGCGTCCTTTCACCCATTCTGCGTCGTCCAACTCTGCTTCTTGTATGATTCTCAAGGAAGGAATTTCTACCTCGGCGGGGATGACTGCTTCTGTACCATAAACCAGCACGTACGGAGTTGCTCCGGTCGATGTACGGACTATGGTGCTGTATCCCAAATGATAACTTCTCATGCCATTGTTTGTGAGTTTTGACCATCTTCCTTAGTATCTTCTTGATATTCTTGTTGGGTGCTTCTACAGCTCCATTTATCTGAGGCCTGTATGCTGTAGAATTCTTGTGTCTGATTTGAATGCCTCACAAATTGCTTTCATCAAATTACTATTGAGATTGGACCCATTATCAGTGATGATTCATTCCGGAATTCCGAATCGGAAAACAATATGGTTACGGACGAAATTTGCCACAACTTTCTTAGTTACTGCCTTGTATGATGCTACTTCAACCCATTTGGTGAAATTATCAATTGCCACTAGGATAAACCTGTGCTCGTTTGATACGGCGGCTCGACAGGTCCAACGACATCGATTCCCCAGGCAGCAAATGTCCACGGTGAGCTTGTTGCAGTGAGCTCGTTTGGAGGCACCTTTATCATTTCTACATGTATCTGACAGCGATGGCATTTGCGAACGTACTAGATACAGTCTGTTTCCATAGTCATCCAAAAATACCCTGCTCGGAGTATCTTCTTCTCTAAGACAAAACCATTCATGTGCGGCCCCCTTGTCCCTGCGTGCACTTCGTCCAATAATCTGGATGCTTCTTTTACTTCGACACACCTTAGCAAACCCAAATCGGGAGTCCTTCTGTACAGGATTCCTCCGCTGTTAAAGAAGTTGTTGGATAATCTCCGGAGCGTGCACTTTTGAGCAGCGTTGGCAAGTTCTGGGTATTCTGCTGATGTCAAGTACTCCTTGATATCGTGGAACCATGGTTTTCGGTCTGCTTCTTCCTAAACGTGAGCACAATAAGCTGGTTGATCATAAATCTTTACTAGGATGGGATCAATGAAGTTCGTGTCTGGATGCTAGATGCTGGATCATGGATGATAATATAACTAATGCGTCAGCGAACTCGTTTTGGATCCTGGGGACGTGCTAAAATTCTATCTTTGTGAATCTTTTCCTCAACTCCTGTATGTGATGCAGGTAGGGAAGTATCTTAGAGTTTTGGTTGGCCCATTCTTCTCGAACTTGATGTATGAGCAGGTCTGAGTCCCCGATCACAAGTAACTCTTGAATGTTCATGTCAATAGCCATCTTGAGCCAGGATGCAGGCTTTGTATTCAGCCATATTATTTGTGCAAGGGAACCTGAGCTTGGCGGATACCGGGTAATGCTGGCAGTTTTCTGATACTAGGACTGCACCTATGCCAACTCCCGTCGAGAAACAACCTCCATCCATCGTAGGATTCTGCAATATCTTCTCCTACAAAGGACACTTCTTCATCAGGAAAATAGGTTTTCAGGGGTTCGTATTTTCCCCCAATAGGGTTCAAGGCAAGGTGACCTGCTATGGCTTGGCCTTTGATTGCTTTCTGGGTCACGTAAATAATATCGAATTCACTCAACAAGATTTGCCACTTGGCGAGCTTGCCAGTGGGCATGGGCTTCTGGAAAATATATTTCAACGGGTCTATCCTGGATATGAGATAAGTAGTGTAGGCACAGAAATAATGCCTCAGTTTATGAGCTACCCAAGTTAGAGCATAGCAGATGAGCTCCAATAGAGAATACCAGGCCTCTTACGGGGTGAACTTCTTACTGAGATAGTAGATGGCTTGCTCCTTTCTCCTCGTTTCATCATGTTGTCCCAGAACACAACCGAATGCTCCATCCAAAACCGCAACATAAATCAATAGAGGCCTTCCTGGCTCAGGTGGAACTAATAATGGTGGCATTGACAGGTATTCCTTGATTCTGTCGAAGTCTTTCTGACAATCGTCGGTCCATCTAGTATCAGCATCTTTCTTCAGCATTTTAAAGATGGGTTCACAAATGACTGTGGACTGGGCTATGAACTGGCTGATATAGTTGAGTCTTCCCAAGAAACTCATCACATCCTTCTTGTTCTTTGGCGGTGGCAATTCTTGAATGGCTTTGACCTTTGACGGGTCAAATTCTATCCCTCGACGGCTCTCAATGAAACCCAGTGGTTTTCCGGCAGGAACCCTGAATGCACACTTGGCGGGATTTAGTTTCAGATTATACCTTCTCACCCTGTTGAAGAATTTTCTCAGATCTTCCATATGATCATTGGCTTTCTTGGATTTGATGATGATGTCATCCATATATACCTTGATCTCCTTATGTATCATGATAGTAGTCATGGCTCTCATATAGGTGGCGCCAGCATTCTTCAACCCAAATGGCATCATTTTGTAACAATACATTCCCTACGCATGATGAAAGCCATTTTCTCTGCATCTTCCTCGTCCATCCATATCTGATAATATCCGACGAAACAATCAACAAAAGACCGTAGCTCATGCTTGGTGCAGTTGTCGATAAGAATGTGGATGTTCGGCAAGGGGAAGTCATCTTTGGGACTAGACCGGTTGAGATCCTGGTAGTCGACACAGATTTTAACCTTCCCGTCCTTCTTTGGTACAAGCACGATGTTGACTAACCATGTTGGATACTCTACCACTTTGAGAACCTTAGCTTTGACTTGCTTAGTAACCTCTTCTTTGATTTTCAAACTCATGCCGGGCTTAAATTTTCTGAGCTTCTGCTTTACCGGTGGACAGGCTGGATCTTTTTGCAACTTTTAAGCTACAATGGCCATGCTGAGACCAGTCATATCATCGTACGACCAGGCGAATATGTCCTCATATTCTTTTAAGAATTCCGTATATTCTTTCTTCTCTGATGGCGACAAGTGAACGCTTATGCGAGTTTCTTTGACATTTTCCGTATCTCCCAAATTAATAACCTCAGTTTCTTCCAGGTTGGACTTAGGTCTATTTTAAAAATTCTCAATCTCTCTGACGACCTCTTCTGGTATCTCATCTTCTTCTGAGCCTATGTCCTTTTGTTTCGTTGTTTCATTACAAATCGCAGTCGTTGGTTCATTGTCAAGATAAGTAGTAGTAATGCTGTATAAAATAGAGTAAATGATAGAAAAATAATAAGCGAGATATATATGATAAACTGAAATTCTTTGATTAAATCCATAATTGTTTGAAACATCGGAGCTCTTTTTGAAATAAAAGACAATGCCGAAAGAAAAATCAACTAGTAAAGTAAGCTAAAAAGATGAGATGCATGGTGCTTTTGTTTAGCCTTGCTACCCTAAAGCCTTCCGGGACCTAACGGTCCTAATTGACCAATTGCTGAGGTGGTCTTCCCTGTTCACAGCTTGTATGGAAGGGCCTTCCTCCCCTTCCTCCTAAAAAAGAACACAGCAGTCCATATAATCATCCTCCAGGATTAAATTCTTCATGGCTGCCAACGCTTCATCTTCTTCTGACCCATATATAGTATCTGTCAGCTCGAAGATCTGCTCCAGGCTAGGTATCGGAAACTCTAATGGATATTAGGGACCGCGCCATGGTGGCAACTAGTTCTGGAATTCCTCCCAGGTGTAGCTGTACACTAAGCCAAAGGTAGTTCCATGCTTCTTCAGTTTGATGGGCTTAGTGATCCCCTGAAGATTTTTACCGAGTCCCTTTCCAGGCTCGTACCCACACCAATTTGGGATACTTTCGATCTTGTTGTCCCACCACTTATCCTTATCTATAGCGTTGACCCTTTTGATGTGGTGGTATGTGTCACAACTCCTTTTTACGAGCTATTCACTACACCCCAGGAAGGGATATAATAAAAGGGAGGAGTTTTTCCAATTTAAGGACAGTCGGAACGAGATTTATTATTAATATTCAGAGTTGCCACTTGGGAGATTAATGGTGTCCCAAGTCACCGGTTGAATCCTGAACCGAGGAAATTAATTGACTCTGTTAACAGTCCACGAATCAGAAATCCGGATAAGGAATTCTGTTAACCTGGGAGAAGGTGTTAGGCACTCCCGAATTCTGTGGTTCTAGCACGGTCGCTCAACAGTTGTATTAGTTTTTATCTGATTTCTATATATGTTTCACTTTTATGTGCTTTTATTGATATTCCGCTTTATTATTTAATTTTACAAGAATTGCAACGTCATGAAAATGTATTTCGGACCACACCGTACCAATACGCCTGTGGCCTTTAACACATTTCGGCTTCGTTGAGATTTAGATTTGGGTCATATAAATGTACACCTGTACTTAAGAAAGTATATTATTATAAATCGTGCCTAAAGCATCTACGTCTATGTTAACATTGGGAAAGACCGTGAAATTTGCTAAATGATCCTTCCAAATCTAAGATTTTTATAGCAATTTATTTGAGGGCCCCGCAAATTTAAAGCGGCGAGGCTCATCTCATTTTTTATTAAAAATCATACTTAAAGTATACTATATTTTCTATTTGTTTTATCTCTAAAAGTAATGAGAAGTCCTAATTAATTATTGTTAGATAATGAGATCCATCGCCTACTCTTTGAGTATTATCAGTCCATCTTCCATTTAATTTCAGGTCCGAATGGTCCAAGCTGTGTGACCCAAGACGCCTCAACTGATCAGGCTGTGTGGAATAGGTCGTGGGATTAATCCCTTGAGCTAGGCAGGTCATGAATTTCCTAAACTAAAGACAAACATCTCTGGCAATTGGGCTAACAGCAGCCCTGTCACGTAAGGCCCAATAGCATGCCAAGTTTACTTCACTCATTTCAAACTGATTCACAGGAGCCCAAATAGTTCACAACAAAATACCCATTAATTTATACAAGTCAGTTAAAGGCCCAATTCAAAACAATTTATTATTCAAATCACTACTACTAGACTAATACTCAAACAGTTGATATTTCAAACTAGTTGGACTATGGAATTGAATCGAATGAGACACAAACCTATTTTGAACTTATTTTTTTTTTACGATCACTAAACAAATCAATGGCTTAAAACTATTTAAACTAACATTAACAACTAACAGCTCAAGCCCTAATTATCATTACACATTTCTGGTACTCCAAATCCATTTCCCTGTCCCAATTCAGCTATGTTTTTCCTAAAAAAACTATACCAATCGAGGTTATGCTATAACATGGCTAAATGACAAATATCTACTTAATAGTCTTCTACTTCTGTCACATATAGGAATATAAATGCACTAGCACCCTGTTACACCCCAAGTTTTCATACATGAGAGTACGTCGTAAGTTAATTGATGTAAGCTCAGAAATGAGATTATATTTGGAAGAAAATAAAGTAAGTTAATTATGTTACCTTGGAGGTTACAAATATTTAAGATCATGAATAACAAGTACGAAAAGGGTTGGAAAGCTTAGTCGCTAAACGAATTGAGGAAAATAAGTTCCGTCGAAAATCGACAAGTTTGGAATGTTATAATATATTCTTTTGGGGTGAGACAAGGGTGATTAGCATGATGAGGAGGTTAAGTTATGAGTTATTGTAGTCGTATGATAGTCGTGTGTTATGTTTTTAAGTCAAACGAGT
>MU746410.1:16946-69714 GCA_026770625.1 Nicotiana glauca
TTATATATACACTAGGTTAGATGCATTAAAGAGTTCTCCTATAAATAGCTATGTAATCTAGCCATTTGATGTAAGCCAAGTTGAATAGAAATCCTCCTTTCCTCCATTTTTCTTCTTTGTGAGTTTTAAGTGTTCTTTTGTGTTGTCTTGCTCTCCCAAAATTTCTAACAAGCAATTCAGTCAGCAATATATCTGAAAGTAGTACAAGCATCAAGAGAAAATTTGTTTTATGCTAATGTACTAGTTTTCAAATTTAATCATGGCATTGACTCATTTGAATAACTTAGCATGGAAAATTTAATAATGGGGCTTTTCTCATTAAGCAGAAAAATTGAAAACTAACTTCTACAGTTCTTTTCAGAAGCTCCAGTAAAAGTTTTCTGGTCTTCTTCTTTTATAAGTAAATGCTGTACTAATATCTCCCGACCACCTCCAGAACTCCCTCCAGGACCACTCCCAGCACTATATGAAGCTGAAAGTTACATATTGTAAGATTTAGCAACAGCATGTATCAGAGGATAACAACAACAACAAACCCAGTATAATCTTACATAGTGGGGTCTGGGGAGGGTAGTGTGTACGCAGCACCCCTACCTTGTGGAGATAGAGAGGTTGTTTCCTATCAGAGGATAGCAAAAAGAAAAGAAAGAAAAAACTCTCTTCACCCTTCAGAATCTAGAACAACCAGTATACAATCTCAGAATCCACAGGACCTCATACAGGTCAAACTGATATAGCAAGTCACACTCACATTTCTGATGAAGACACTTTTTGGTAATATGCTAGTTTCATCAATGGTTAAGTCACAAAATCCCAGTGCAACAAACTTTCTTGCTATCGTTGGCGTCTACTTCTTCGATGCTCTTTGTATTGTACTCGTCGAACTCCTTCAACGAAAAACCAAGAACACATTTTAGTCTTGAATCATTAATGGAATCTTAAAATCTCGAGATGAAAATCCTTTCGCTCCTTCATATGCAAAAGATTCATTTACACAAATGAGACTATTATAAAGAGATTTGACCATATATTGACATTTAACGTATACTAAACAAGTTGTTCCCTAACTTCAGGATATACTAAACCTCAATCTATTGACAGAATTACAATCTGAAACAATATGTTTCTCATTATAATATTTACCTGTTATACAGAGCTACTCCTCATTAACTGCCTGCTACTTCTTTTTACTCTTTGACTCTGATGTGTTAGCTGAATATGCCTTAAGCCTTGCTGTAGATAGCTTATACTCAGATTTTTTCTTTCGCCACCTACTTCGCCTCGATTGTTTTCTTGTACCATCTGTCTCACCAGCAAATTTTTCCTTGTTATCAAACTTAGGCTTCTTTTCAGCTTTTTGTACATCTGATATTTCTCCTTTAAGTGTCTTTTTCACTTGATGAGTGTTAAGATGGGGTACTTTCCATTCCTTTTCTCTATAAGGTGCTAACTTCTTCAAAGAAACATACTGGTTTAACTCCTTATCCTCAATTGTTAACATCTCCTCTGGTGTTAGCCCAAATCTCTTCACCTTAACCGGCCTATACTTGAATCTTGTATTCAAGTCACCAATAGTATCCTCATAGTCCAACTTGTAATATTCTTCCATTAGTTGTTCTTTGACTATCTTCATTCCTGTACTAAGCCACTTCCTCTTCTTCTTCGTCCGCTTACCTTCTTCAGCCACATCATCATCATCACGAGGTTCGTCCACATTGTAGCTAAGTAATTCATCTTCCTAGTCAAATTCTGGCTTCTCAAGTTCGGCATCATCTTCATCCTTATCATTTCCAAATTCAGGATCCATATCATTTGCCTCATAGTAGGCATCATCGAAAGCCTTGTTGATCTTTCTGTCGTGATCATACGGAACAAATTCCTCCTCCAAATCATCGACATCAAACAAGCATACCTCGTCATCTCCTATCCCGGCAGTCTCCTTAATCTTCTCAAGCTTCTCCCTCATCTCCTTCTTCTTCTTCAAGTTCTTTAACCGTTTCAACTCCTCTTTTCTCTCCTCCTCCGCTTGAACCACCCTCTTTTCCTTTTTCTCTCTCTGCAACTTCCTTGCGTTCGCCTTCTTTCTCACCGATCCCTCCACTTTCCTCGAATGTCCCCACACTCGATAACCCCCATTTTCCTCAAATCTAAAATTAAAATCTCTCTCTTAATCCTCTTGCCTCTCAATCTCTTCCTCATCCTCCGAAAACTCCACCTCCTCCACATCATCTCTTTTTTGTTTCTTATCATCCCTCCCCATCTCGTTCCCAAAATAATCCTTTAAAAACTTGTCATCCTCTCCAAAAGCCTCATCCAACTTCTTAGCAAGCTGCATAGAGACCTCCTCGTCATTACCTAACTCATCCCCTGCTTTCTCATTCACTTTCACCTTACACAAGTCCTCCTCATCCGCCTTATCAGCATTCAAAAATTCCTTTCTCAAATCCTCTTGCTCCTCAAAATATGTCTTCACTTTCTTCTCTTCTTCTTCTTCTTTTTTACTCCAAACTCTGGACCCTCCTCCATCAAATACTTATAAACTACATCCTTCAAGTACTTTGGCTTTTTCTTCTCGTCCTTATACTTCTCCTTCAACACAGAATTTGATTCAGATTCAGATTCAGAATCGACTAACTTAGCATCTTTATTATTCAAAATTGGATCACCTTTCTTTATCTTAAGCAACGCATCAATTAACTTTAAATTACTCGAAGGGTTCAAATACTCCTCCCCTTCTTCTTCTTCGTCGTCTTCAGAGGAGTCTTCATTGTCAGAGTCATCGACGAGGCCTTTCTGCTTCAGCTCTTCCAGCCTTTGCAAGTCCTCTCTCTTCTTATTATGCTCGTATCGACGGGCAAATTCCTCATTGATCTCGATCTTGTCCAACTTCTCGATGTCATCATCATCACCCTCGAATAGCTTCAACCCCATATTTCATTAGTGTTTACAAAGAGCTTCAAAATAACAACGTTCACCAAACTAACAGCTCTTACCAAAATAACAGTTTTCACAAGAAAACTACAGAAACTGAAAGTTCACTATTTTGCCTGCAATTCAACATATAAACAGAAAGTTAACATTAACATATAATGAAACCTATCATGTTCTGCATAAAGAAAAACAAATATACTAAAAAAATGCCAATTTGAATCAAAAATATAGTTTAAAAGCTCACATTCTTATTCAGATTAAACTCAGAACCATCAAGTCTTTAGACCATATGAGAAATAATAGGGAAGAGCATGTGAGAACAAACACCAAGAGGAAAAAAAAATCAGATTTTTTATTCAGTTTAATCACATTTCTCTCTTTTCACCCTTTATATATATCTGAATTCTATATTGCTCGGACTCTTCGAAAATACTGATGGGTGCGTATCAGATCCTCCAGAAATAGTGCATTGGATCTGACATGGGTATGACAGCATACTTGGAGAGTCCGCACGACATAGACTGAATTAGCGTGTCTGTGTGTGTGTTATGGAGGGGTTGATTCGCAGTACTGTCTTCTCAGATACTTCTTTGCAGCAAGTTTTAGAATTTCAGACTGTCATGTTTTGCATAAAAATCAACAAATATACTAAAGAACATGAAATAGAATCAATAATATAGTAAAGCTAATCACATTTTTATTCAGTTTAATCTTACAACCAAAGCCAAGTCTTTGAACCATATGAAAAGAAGATCACATTTTTATTCAGTTTAATAACAATTCTCTCTTTTCAACCTTTTTATATGACTCTATTAGTGTGTGTGTGTTTTGGAGGTGTAGATGCAAAGTAATGTCTTGTCATATTCTTTTTTTGTAGCAACTTTCATAAATTCAGACTCTTTCTTCCATACAGTTTACATAATCAAGTTAAACAAGCACAAGTAAACGACGCGACCACACCAAATCGGTCGTTACATAAAGTGGCACATTTCATCGTTACGTACGACGAATTTAACGATACTATACAATAAAATTTAAGTAACAATCAAAACAAATATTATATTTAAAATAACAATATGATACGATACAATAACTAACAACCATCCAAACATGCTGTAAGGGATATGATTTAAATAGCCTATCTTAATGCAAGCATTAATGACTGCTTTCACGGCTCGAAACTATAACCTATAGGTCACACGAAGACAAATTTACCGTTGCTCTTGGGTTTCCGCTCTAATATTTTTAGAAAAAAAAATAAAATATATACAAAGATATCTAAAGTTGTCACAATTTTACAGTTAAACACTTTAATTAGGCTTTGTTTCGAACGAACATCTATAGTAGATTTAAAGTGTATCAATTAAACACATTCTGTACTACTTAAAAACAACAGGGGCAGCCCGACGAATTTTGTGGCCTAAAGCCAAACTTTACGAGGGGCCTTAACTTTTTAATTTTCAAATTATTAATTTGACGTCTATTTTTTTTTTTTAGCTTTTCTTAGATACAAAGTTATTAATAAAAGGTCCAAATATGCCCGTGAGCTATGTAAAATAGGACAAATATGTCGAAACCGTCCAATAGTTGTGCAAATTTGCCCTTTTTTTAACGGAAATATTATTTTTTTCTTTTCTTTTTTTCATTAATTAAAATCAAAATATTTTTTTTCTAAAGCAATTTTTCTAAAAAAAATTTTTACTAAAAATGGAAGAATAAAAAACGGAAATATTTTTTTTCTAATTTTTACAAAAGAACTGAAAAATATTTTCTAAAACAACATTTTTGTAAAAACAAAAATAAAATCTAAAAAGCAATTTTTTAAAGCAATGTTTTTGTAAAAACTAAAAAAAAACTGAAACAACTGAATTTATTTTCAATAAAAATTGAATAAACGAAAAAATTGCTTTAAAAAAAACTGAAAAATTATTTTCTAAAATAATGTTTTTGTAAAAACAGAAATAAAATCTAAAAAGTAATTTTCTAAAGAATATTTTTTGTAAAAACTGAAAAAACAAAAACAAAAAATTACTTAAAAAAAATTGAAAAATTATTTTCTAAAACAATGATTTTTGTAAAATCTAGAGAAAAAAAACTGAAAAGCAATTTTCTAAAGAGGTAAAAACTGGAAAAAACTGAATTGTTTTTAAACTAAAAACTGATAAAAAGAAAATATTTGTTTTTTTTTCTTCAGTTTTTACAAAAATATTGCTTTAGAAAATTACTTTTTAGATTTTATTTATATTTTTACAAAAATAATTATTTTAGAAATTATTTTTCAGTTTTTTTAGATCGATATTTTTCTAAAAACTGGAAAAAAATATTTTGATTTTAATTAATTAAAAAAAGAAAAGAAAAAAATATTGTTTCCGTTAAATAATGGGCAAATTTGCACAACTATTGGACGGTTTGGGCATATTTGGGCCCAACTATTAACGACGGGCATATTTATCTTATTTCACATATTTCACGGGCATATTTGGACCTTTTCCGGTTTTTTTATAAGAATAACTCCTAATAAGTATTTTTTAATTAACAATAGCTAATCCATTTAACCTTTTTGTGACATTGTTGTCCTTAGGTAAGATTTTATCAATTTTAATTTTGAAAACTTCTTTCCGGTGAAGCAACGGTAACATGATTTATACACATTATTCCATAATCAATTTAGGCATTTGGAAAAGAATTAAATTTTTTATTTGATTAAGTGTATCAATTAAACTGTTATCTTCTAATTGTACTATTTTTTTTAATGCTTTTAATTCAGAAAATTAATCTAAACCATCAATATTGAATTGATTATTATGCTTTAAGGAACATTCAAGATTAAGGTAATATTTTTTTTCAAATTTCCAACATCTAGTCATCTTAGTATTTACTGTCAAATAAAAAACCAAAAATATTTTCATATGCTTCGAATTGTTCAAATCTATTTTAAAATGAAAAAATAGCCTTGTCTATTATGTATAAAAGTAATCAACTCTAAAGGACTCTTCGAAAGATTTTGAGATTTTATTATCAACACTCTCATCAAATTGTTACTTCATTATATATCACACATTTCTTGCGAAATTCGGGTTCAATATTCATTTCAAGTAAAATTTCCTTGATAGAATCATAGCAGTTTCAAATCCTTCTTCTCTATATTGTTAAAGAAAGAAATCAAACTTTTTTACTTTACAGAACTCTTTTTTAAACTTATACATAGTCTATTAGGTGTAAACAAAAATTGGGCATCTATAGATATGGCACCTAAATCGGTTGTTTTATTTGCTTTATGGAAGGATCACCCCGCTTAAAAATACCCAAGCTCGTGTCTATTAGTGTGAAAAATTAACCTAAAAAAAAGGTGAAATACATAAACAGCCCCTCCAAGTTGTCCTCCACTGTCAGTTGAACACCTTAACTTGCCATATGACCAGTCAGACACTTCTATTTAACACAAGTGTGTCTCGTGAACACTCGAATTCAACAAGCCTCATATGTGTGTTACACTCGCGGATGACATGTCAATCTGACAAATTATTGGATGACACGCGTATTTCTCAAATAAATTATACTCTATATTAAGAAATACTATAGTTGTTACTTTTAATTGAAAAATAAGTAAAAGACCCCACTTTCCCAAATCAGACCTTAAACCACCATAAAACCTATTTAGACCAACACCATGGATGCCGTACACGAACATAACTTCCAACTCTGACCAAGCACCGGAAAATTTCAAGTTGAACTCACACATCTACTCTATTTTGGTTTCTTCTTAGAAATGACTACACTAAACAAAAACCTTTTTTTTTTTTTTGAAATTTTCTTTGGATCAGAAAGCTATGAACTAAAGCTAACGATAAAAATCTTCTTTTGTTTTGTTTTCCGGAACTAAATCAATGAAAGTAGAGGATGAGAATATAAGGAATTTCCATAGGAAAATATGTGCTTTTGGATTTTTGTACCTATGCTTTTCGGAAGAACTAAGAACAACTCCGGAATGTCCATTGGATTTTTGTTTGTTTTTTTACCATGTTCCCCCTTTTCTCTTTTTTTTCTATCTCTGTTTTTGTGCATATTTGCTTTTCCACTTTTTTGTGCAAATCTCCTCAAGTTTTTTCCATTTCCTCCATTAATTTTTTTTTTGTTCCGTGTGTGTATGTATCTTTTTGTCAATTGAGAACACAAAGAAAATGAAGTCGGAGGAAAAGGGGAGGCGCTGCTAGCTCAAGGAATTGTCTAGAATTTTGTCTTAGCTAAGGTCTTAGGTGCTTTGGAAGGAAGAAGAAGAGGGTTTCTTTGGTGTTTTTGCAGCTGGAGTGACGAAGAAGATGAAAAAATCAGGGAGGGTATCTGCGGATCTCTAGGAGGTGGTGGGTCCACATTGAATTATGAAAAAAAAAAAAAACATAAACCTAATTTTCAAGATCTCGTGTAACACATAAAATTTGCTATTTCAGCGGAAGGTGTTTAAGAGAATATACTTCTACCAAGTAGAGGTGTCTGACTGGTCAAATGGCAAATTAAGGTATTCAACTGACCGTTATGGACAACTTGGAAGGACGCTTTATATATTTCGCCTAAGAAAAAAGTAGTATGAAAAATTGTCTAGGAGAAGTGTGAAAATGACATGTTCCAAGTGTAAATAATGATTTAATTTGCTAATTATTACACAAATGTCTGTAGGAGGCGTAATCCGAGGCACAAATACCAAATATGGGGCGAGAAACCAAAAAAATAAGTGTATTAATAGACTTGCGATATTGAATATATGAGCAAAATTGTTATATAACAATTAATTCTAAATTATACTTAGATGAAATACTTCAATCAAAAACAAAACAGCAAAATATTATTATCTCACATGTATCTTGAAATTATTTTCTTTATTCCTAGCACCAAACAACATCTAAAAGCAGTAAAGCTGTTAGCTTTTTTCATTTATATTTAAACAACTAAATTAACACTAGTATTACTTTTGTATAATCTATGTATATTTTGTAATATATTTTGTACTCAATATTTTTGTGAATTATTAAAAAAAAACTAATGCGGAACTAAAACATCAATATACAAAAGTTAAAATATCCAAAAAAAAATGTTTTGGTTTGATATTTCAAAATTTAAGTACAGTTCTTAATATATTTTATTTTTTAAAATTATTTAAAGTTTAGCTAAATTTTGGCAAAACGCAGACTATTCCTTTTCCTTCTCCTCCTCTATAGCTAGATTTAATTTCAAACCCGAAGGTCTGAAATTTGAATTTAAGCTTTAGCCCTTTTGGATCTTCGGAAAAAGTGACTAAATTTTAAATACTTTATAAATGCCATGCTTTAAATATCTGTCCTAAAAGTGGCTATTTTTGTCGCTCGCCTTTCTTCAACAGTCTCCTAATTACAGAGCCGACGATCATTGTTTAGCACAGAACTATGCCCAAGTTTTTCCCCATTCCTCGTCCCTTAAAACTAGTTTCTGCTACTTCCTTCAAATCCTTCAATTCAGCTCCATTTCTACACCAACAAAGCACTACTACTACAACAACCACCAACGAGAAACATCCCATAAATTCCTCATCCCAAAATCTTGAAGAACAACTTCGTAAACTCCGAATTTTGCTACAACAACATCGTACTGAAACTGCAAAGTCAATCTTGGCTACCCTTATTCACAAAAACTCAGTTTCACAACTCTATATTCTTTTTTCACCTTCCCCAACAAAACCCATTTTTTCGAACTTGCTATTATCACTTTATTCAGAGTCAAAACTCATCAATGAAGCTAAAGAACTTTACTTTATGATAAGGGAAGGTAAAAAATTTCCATCTTTATCAGCTTTTAATGTTTTTCTTGAATCTTTGAATAGTTTGAGACATTACAAAGTGACCCTTGAAGTTTTTGATGATGTAGTGAGTTGGGGTATAAGGGTTGATAGGTTTAGTTATGGTAAAGCTATTCAATCAGCTGTGAAATTGGGGGATTTAGGTAAAGCTTTGGAGTTATTGAATTGTATGAGAAAGGATAAGTTGAGTTTAAATGAGTTTGTGTATAATGTAGTGATGGGCGGGTTGTGTAAAGAGAGGAGAGTTGGGGAAGCGCAGAAACTGTTTGATGAAATGCTTGAGAGAAGAGTCGCACCGAGTAAGGTGACTTATAATATTCTTATGGATGGGTATTGTAAAACGGGGAAGTTGGAAGAGGCTTTTAAGTTGAGAGAAAAGATGAAGAATGATAATGTGGAGCCGAATATTGTGACGTTTAATACGTTGCTTAGTGGGCTTTGTAAGTTGGGGAAGATGGAGGAGGCTAATTGTGTTGTGGAGGAAATGAAGGGTTATGGATTTGTACCTGATGGGTTTACTTATAGTATACTTTTCGATGGGCATTCACGACATGATGATGTTAGTTCTTTGTTGGCGTTGTATGAAGAAGCGGTTAAGAAAGGGGTACATATGAATGAGTACACGAGTAGCGTTTTGTTGAATGGCTTGTGCAAGAAAGGGAAGACAAATAAGGCTGCAGAGATTTTGAAGAAGTTGATGGAAAATGGGCTTACTCCTACTGAGGTTTTGTTTAATACCATTTTGAGTGGCTATTGCAAAGAAGGCAATATGGAGAAGGCTTATTCAACTATCGACGAAATGGAAATTTCCGGAGTGAAGCCAAGCTGCATCACATTTAATACTCTGATCACGAAATTCTGTGAATTGGGTATGATGGATGAGGCAAAAGAATGGTTAAGGAAAATGCTTGAGAAGCCAGTTTCCCCTAATGTACAGACATATAACATCCTAATTGATGGATACGGGCGCAAACGGGAATTCACAAGGTGTTTTGAGATTCTTGAGGAGATGGAAGATAATGGATTGAAGCCTAATGTAATTACATATGGTTCGCTAATCAATTCTTTGTGCAAGGATGGTAGGCTTCTTGAAGCTGATGTAGTCCTTAATGATATGATCAGTAGAGGGGTTAAACCAAATGCACAGGTCTATAATATGCTTATAGACGGACATTGTATGAGAGGAACGATGAGCAATGCTTTTGTATGTTTCGAGAAGATGGTAGAAAGTGATATAGAAACAACACTGGTTACATACAATACTCTATTAAATGGGCTTTGCAAAAAGGGTATGATCAAAGAAGCCGAGGATTTGGTTGTGCATATTCTACTCAAAGGTTTAAATCCAGATGTTATCACGTACAATTCTTTAATGTCTGCATATTCAAATGCACGGGACACTGGAAAGTGTTTCCAAATGTATGAGAAGATGAAAACCTCTGGCATAAAACCTACAATGAACACAATTCATCCTCTTATTAGAGTGTGCAAAAAGGAAAAGAGTGAACTGGTGCTAGTCGACAAAATTGTTCAAGAAATGGCCGAGATGGATCTTTCTCCCGACCGAGTGGTATATAAGGAGCTCATCCATTGCTATGCGCTGCATGGAGAGGTTCAAAAGGCAGTTGCCATGCACGTAGAGATGGTGGAACGAGGAATTCCTTCTGACAAGAAGACGTACAATAGCTTGGTTATGGTGCATTTGAAAGAGGGAAAATGTGAAGAAGCCAAGAATCTTGTCGATCAGATGAAGGCTAACAATATTGTTCCCAATGATGAAACTTATAATATTCTGATTGAAGGGCATTGCAAACTTAAAGATTTTCTTGGCGCTTACATGTGGTACAGAGAGATGCTTGACAATGGTCTTCTCCTGGCAGCCAATATCTGTAATGAGCTAGTATCTGGCCTTAGAGAGGAAGGAAGATTGCAAGAGGCACAAATTATATGCTCTGAAATGAGTTCTAAAGGAATTGAAGAGTGCAATACAAATGAGGATCTTTCTGCTGTTGGGAGAGCATAGGACAAAGAAGACATAGTACTCCAGCTCTTCGGCTAAAAATGTCAGCAACAAATGAAAATCTTGTAATATATTCAAGAATCTGTGTATTCTTGTTAATTTATTTCCTCATTGATACTTATTAACATATGTATTCTTGATACTGGATGAGATGAATTTCATAGTTGTATAAGTTATTCATGTCAAATTCAACCTTATCATTGTCTTTTCTGAGATATCTCTATTTTTGGCTCCCATTTATTACAACAACAACCCAGTATAATCCCACAAGTGTGGTCTGGGGCTCCCATTCATTGTCTTCCGAAATTACTTTTGGATCTTGTGGAAATTAATTGAAGTGTATACCAGATGTTTTACATAACAATAAAAGAGAACCTCCGTCATGAAGAGAAGTTATACAAATCACAAGTTTATTTAGGATATGTGCAAGTCCGAAGCAGGAGACAGTCATCTTGACCTAAAAACCAAGTGAACGCAACAGTGGCCAAATGAGGAGGTCAAAAATATTGTAGTGTATATAAAAGCCGAGCAATGAACTCTGGAGATCTGTATTTCAGCAATAAGGTTATGCGGTTCACGATCAATATGTTTGCTTGTTGTCATTTAGATTCAAATGGAGGGCATTTTCATTTTCTGGTTCCATGATGTGTCCATGGATCAGGTTTTTTATTGGTTGTGTGTTTTTATGTGGATTTTTGATGCATTAAGCTTTGATTTTGACTTGAGTTGACCTATATGACTTTAGGTTGTGTTGAACCTTTTTGGTTGATTCAGAAAAAGGAAGCTTTTTGGTGGGGCAGAATTGGTTGCTTTGCAGAGGAAGTTGTGTTTCCCATTGCTGCTAAAGGTACTTTCTTTTGTTGATTCTAAACCTTATGCTATTTGCTTGATTTAATAAAATGTACATGATCTTGTACTGATTTTGGAATAAAATTGGCCTGAATAGAGTGGAATGGAAATAGAGGATTCATATAGCCGACTCTTACTAGTTTATTATTGAGATGTATTTGGATGATTGATATTCTAGTTTGGTATTGCATATCTTCTTTTTAACACATAGGGACACAGCTTTGACTATGAAATTTCTATGCAGTTCTTTGAGTTTTGGATTTGAAAAAGTGCTGTCGTACAGTTTCTGTTGCGTATATGAGGAAGCATTTGGAGATTCCAAAGGGAATTATTAATAGGTGAAAATTTTGTTGCACTTCTTTAAAACTTGACTATCTTTCTATTTCTAGTTTCAATAACTCGGATATCTTCTAAGCATGGGCAGAGCTAGTGGCCGAAGGAGGTTCATCTGAGCCCTATTCGCTGGAAAATTACACTATATATATAAGGTTAAAACCATTTTTGTGTATATATAGTAGATGTTGAATCCCCTTGACCTATTCGTGTATTTACTTCTTTATATTTTTAATCCCCTTAGTGAAAATCCTGGCTCCGCCATGTTTCTAAGAAGTGGAATACACTTGAATTGACCGTCTGGTTCTTGCAGCCAACTACAGATTTTGGAGCTACAGAAGGTGTGATTAGTTGGGTTGTGATACAAGCTCTAAGCTACCATTGGCCTTAAGGGCTTTAAACCAGTTGGTAGCATCATGGGCTGTGAATGTTCTAAATACAGAGTGGCCCCATGCACGAGGCTCAAAATCCTGGTATGTATATCTTTTATTATAAGCTTTTCTGTAGCACTTTCCTCCTGCATTATTTAATGTACGTGCTATTTTTATCTGGTTTCATGCTGCAAATAGATGAAGAAAAAGATGAAGTTAGTGATTTGCCTGCATTCCGAGAGTTTACATTTGAGCAGCTCAGGATAGCTATATCTGCATTTGCTGTAGAGAATATAGTTTCGGAACATGGTGAGAAAGCTCCAAATGTTGTTTATAAAGGAAAGCGAGATTGGACAGCAAGCTTCCTTAAGGTTGGGTTTAACTTGTTTGATTTATAACTCCAGATATTTATTCTTTTAATTAGAAGTAACCGGTGTTCAATTCTTTCCTTTGTCAGGCATGCTGTACAGCTACTATCACCAGCCAGTGTAGTCGCCTAAATGAACGGCCGTGACAAAATCTGCAAGGTACTTGCCCAATCATGTTCTTTATCATTTTTGTCCTTGTTGAAGCTAGTTGAAGATATTTACTGAGCCTTTAAATTTTACAGATGGATCTGGAAGAAGTAAATATTTTGTATCTTGATGCGAAATCATCTGCCCGACTTCTTCAAGAGCAACAGGATCGATACATCTCATGAGAAACTGTACTGTAATATCCTGTTCATTCTTAAATCTGGACGCTATAGCTTTGTTCGTTGAGGTGCTCGGATCGAAATTGCATTTTGCAAGTCAATTTGTTTCATTTAAGGATGTGGCTGTCTTCTGTAACTGATGTTTCATTACGTTAAGCGTACATTCTAGTTCGTTGCGTATCTTGTCCATCGGTGAGGCGACTCCTGTGTATCTGATACTCTTGCTAAAAATGTGTATGGTGCGGTATTTTTTCAGTAATGGCTGTTTGTTACAAGATACTTACATTATCCTAACCCTAAACCTGTTAGATGATGATCTGGTTTTTCGACATACTTTGAAGATGAATGTGTTTTCTTCTCCAATTTAAGTTATTTTGGTGGAGCATTGTTTTCACTCAGTTCTTTGTTTATTACTCCCTTCCGTCCCAAATAAGTTATTTTTTGGCTTTTTTCTTCTGGTCCAAAATAAGTGATTTTTCCAAATTTCAAGAATGAATTAATTATTTTTTCCTACATGCTCTTGGAGTAATTAATGTTGGAGTATGTGTTACGAATGTTTATGTGAATAGATAGTAAAGGTTAATATGATCAATTTTATTGTTAATTAATATTAAAAGGTGAATTCTTTAATATGTGTAAAAACAATAAAAAAATTACTTATTTTGGACCGGAGAAAATATTATTACTACCACTGTTATGATTAAGTAGACTTAAATTTGTTCACGGGAACATAGGCAAATTAAATTTAAAAAGTATTCAGATAATCCCAAGTCAATAGGGGTTGGCCACGCCGTGCTAGATCGGAGGGGCTAGTGAATATATCCCATGATGGCCATGCGTGACTTAATTATATATAAAGTGTACACATGTTCTTAAATGGTGTGAGGTGGTAGAACACCATGGAAACTTCGATGACGTTATCACCAACCTTGATTTTGCTATGCTCAATATATAAGAACCAGAAATTGCGGAAATAGGTTTGCGTTTCGCTTCCAAAGTCAGTCGTCTTTTCCCAAGTGTAAACTGCAGACGACTCTCCAGTGGTTCCATTTCTTTTTGCTGTACTTCCGGGTCAACCGAACACGAATGTGAAGAAGAGGGTCAGCCAAACAGCGGTCCACTGAACTCATCGCACGGGAGGCGGGAAGCGGTAGCTTCTAGAATGGAAGCTTCTCCTTTATTTTGAAATTTAAAAAAAGGTTTATGGATGAAGTAATCGGAATGCCAAGTGGTTACGTGTCTATAAGAAAAATCAGTGTAAATGACTCAAAACGAACAATATTAGATCATGTTAAGATATTCAGGTTTAGTATGATTGAACAATAATAAAAAATCCAGTATATTTCTACAAGTAGGGTTTGACATGTTATAGTGGAGACATAACTCATAGGGTGCTTGCTTATAGATCATGTCTAAGGTTTCTAATTCTTCAGTATATATCTTCCCTGTAACCAAAAAGGGAAACTACGACGAACGCAAGAATCATTGAAAATGCTTGCAATGCATCAAAATACAGACCTCTGCCAAGAAAGCAAATTTTTAGTTGATTTCGAGAATTAGTGAGTCATCTCCATTGTGAGTAGGGGGAACTTTTGATACTGTCAAGTATAGTCAACAACATTCATACCATCTTAGCTTTATCGCTTGATGTGGATTACCATTATAATCAGAACTCAAACACTTAACAGCCCAAGAGATTGTTAGAAAGAAAATGACCTCCCATAATAGGTATAGTGTCACTGAAGAGAGAGCTTGTGAATGTATCTAGATTTTTTCTGACAGTTTTCCTAGTTCTTGTTTCTTGCTTTATTAGGTTTCTGGATTATATTCAAAATTGTAAATCTTGAATCAGTGAACCACAAGATAATATCACTCTTTAGGCCTTGTTCTATCAATGGTTCATCCCACAATATACACTTAAACGTATGATATATTAAACCAGCCAGGGAAAAAAAAGAAAGAACTTAAAGAGGTAGAGAAAACTCACCTTGAAGCCTTGTTCATACACATCATGTAATTATAGACATCACAACTGCAAATGTTATAATATTAGACACGTTTATCGTTCTCATACATTTTATCTAAGATTTGGGAACCTAAACATCAGTGAGAAATTACACCTAAGAGATAAACTACAGAGCATTCAGAAAGAAAAGAATATTAATCAATTTCGAAATAAGAAAGAAAATCAATGCGTCATATGTTGACAAAACGCAAGTTTTCAATTAATTCTACCATACATGGGAAAAGTAAACCTTCTTATGTTCAGTGTTGCGAGGTAAAGGAATATACCGGCTTTATCAAATGGCAAATCATTGATAACTAAGCTTGAACAAGCACCAAGAAAATTAGTTGGGATGTTTATTGGTTCAAAAAAATTTAAAACAACTTTAAAGCAACCAAAATTATTATCTCCAAAAGTGTATATCAAATTCAGCTACTAATGCTCTATGTGTGTCGATGAATAATATTTCCCAATATCAAACAAACAAAAATTAAGCACTTTTGGCTTTTTTAAAATATGTAAGTATGCTACTCAAAAAATTAAGGGGAATCTACGCGGTATACCTATTGAAAACAACAGTTAACTTCATATACATTTAAAATATTTGTTTTACTTTCTATACCTACTTTATAAAACTTTATTTACTTTTTAAATCTTTAATATATTTATATAACATTAAACAAATTCCACCTTTTAAGGGATTAGATTATCTCTCACTCCAACTTGATAAATCCCTTAAAATACTCCATCATCCTAAAGAATTAGGATTACAAATTTGCACGAAACATAATAAAGAATGCAATATTCAAAACCAAACACATCATAAAATTTTAATTTGGAATAAATTCAAATCAAACATACTTTTATTTATATTCATTGTGTATATACTATTTTACTTAGAATATTAACATTCTTTAATAGTATACAATGATTAGTTTACTTTATATTTTATAGAAGAAGATAAACTTCTATAACAACAAAGGTTCCCATAGTAAGAAAAATAATTTAATGGATAATCTTTTTTTATTCTTCAATTTTGGTCAAAGTCTGAAACAGATGGGGTAAAATTTTCAATGAATTTGCTTTGTATATATAGCTTCCGTTAATTAAGGGGACATATTTATCCGGTAGTTATTGTCCATTAACTAAATAGGTATGTTGGGTAATTATTTTATGTGTACTACATGTAATTTTATTATTGAAGTATAGCGTGTTAAGGGTTCTTGAAAGGGGGTATATGGTGTAACTTCCCCATAAATTAATTTCTGTGCATAACATATTAGTTGAGATGTCAATGCAGTAACTACAAATTTCAGTGATTTTGCCAAATAAAATAAATCCAACCAAAAAAGTTCTAATTTGATTGCTACATCAACCTTTGAACAAAAGCCGCAGAAGAGTGCTCAACTTTGTTCCTCTTCCACATGGTTTATCACTTTCTTCTAGTCTTTGGTCAGATCTAGGCATGGATTAATATAGCTAAAATTTTTCAGTGGAGCTTACCTAAAAACAGCTGAGAAAAGTCCAGCACTATAAACTTCAAAATATTTACCAATAATATAAAGAAGCGAAACCCTAAGATTATTTATTAATAAGCAGACAAAAAGGAACGGGGAAGAGGAAGCTGGGAAGGTTTAAGTTTTTTCTTTCTTATTGTATTTATTTTTATTTTAAAACTAGTTTCTCGGCACACGCATTGCGTGTGTATCATGTCTCAGTAAATGCAACGGTTTTTAAAAAATTATATAAATATAATATTAAAAGTTGTATTGGATTTATAACGTAAAAGTTGAAGACAAAAGTATAAGTACAAGAAAATGATGATTGTTGATTCTTATTTAGCCAATCTAATAATATCGGATAAGTCTTCAATCATCTCAATTGATACATTCAACTTAAAATTTGTTCCAGATTTATAATTTCACTATTTCAAGTTGACAAGTTACCGTTCTTCTTTTTTAGCTTTAGCAAGAACAAATAACCCATAAAGATTTAGGTATCTGTTTGAATTGTCTTAGAAAGCTCTCTTCTTAAATACTAAAATGATCAGGTAATGACAAAAAATATCTTTGTTTTCCTCACCAGTGAAATACACAAAATGAAAATTGCCATATATCTTTAATCTATAAGATATACTATAAGAATTATTTCAAACATATAAGAAAAGAATAAAGCAGTATCGAAAAAATGAAATATAACCACTATATTTTTATTAATTTACTTTTTTATTTTAATGAAAGCTTTCTTTCTCTATCCAAGCATATAATTATTCATTCGAATATTATAATTTATGGATACAAGAGTCTATGATTGTTATTAAATTACTATTAGTTGGTAGATTTTCAAAAGACTATGTTAATACTATCCTCGAAGAAGTGAAAATATAAAATATATATTAATATCAATGTTTTAATTTTCGTGTGTCTCTTAGATTGAAACCTTTTAAAGTAAATTCAGTTTGATTCGAAAAATTATTTTAATTGTTTGTATTTCTTAAAAAAATTAAGAGAAATACATTACATAAATGCTCTCTGTGTTTATTTCTAAAAATATTTTATTCAATATTTTTGTTTTATTTTGTTTTTTTTCTTTCATACATTAGATTTCCTTGTATTTATTACAAAAGTATTCTCTCTGTTTTTCACTTAAAATTCCAAGTGCTTTAATGTTTTTTTTTCTATTTTTGCACTAATGTATAATATAATAGTTTGCTGATCAAGTCACTTTTTAATTATAAAGATTTTTTTATTTATTGTGCTTATTTTATTTAAGAATCACTCGTATAATCTATTCCTATGTTCTAATCCACCAATAGACATTTCTTGTAACTCCTTTTTTGTAATAAACTAACTTTATTTTTCATAAAATGCATTTCATTTAAAAAAAGATAAACAAAAGGATAATTATAGAAACTTTCCTATTGTAAGAATTGCCTGACAAAGATATAATACATACTATTAATCATTATCAAGGTATCATATTCTTCTTTTACCCTTAAATTTTTTTTAGAGTTGCACATATCTTTCTAAAGTTTGTTAATTTTTCGTAACTTTTGTAATTTCATTTCTAAACATATTTAGTGTTCTCTCTCTCTCTATATATATATTAATTGGTAATTTTGACCTCTCTTTCCTACATGTGAACAAATGCATGAAAAAAATAGCCCACAAAGTCATTTTTTATTTTTGATCCAAAATAGATAACGAGAGAAAACTAAATCAGAAACTTTATTATGATAGTACATACTAAACTAAACTAACATAGATGCAAGGTAAAAAGATAAAAATAGAGCCGTACTTTAATGCATACCAAATAATAAAAGTTCTTCAATAATGATAATAATACAAAGTTACTTACATGAAAAAAATAATATGCACTGTTATATATGGAGGAAATTAGCTTATCGATCGATCGTGGGAAAAATATTTGATGTATATGGACTCCTCCATTAATTTATTTTCTTATCTTCCGTCTTAATAGAAGAAGCCAAAAGATTAAGGAGTGAAAAGAAGAAAAGATAAAATCATGTTAAAAATATAATTACTACATACACATGATTGTATGAAAATAATATGATTTTCAGAACTTCTTAGACTTAAAGACACCACTTTTTTTATTAGAAAAATATTCAAAATTCTATCGCAAATGAATTTAGCTTTCACCATATCATTTAATCGCATATATGCACCGCTTCTTTAGTTATCTTTATTTTTTCTAAACTTTAAGGTTTTTTTTTTTCAAATTATTTCCTTTGTTTTATTTTTAAAAACCCAAAGACTCCTTCCTTACAAGGCATCATAAGACACCTTTTCGAATGAGAATTTCTTACCAGGTATATTTAAGGCACCGTTTCCAACGAGAAGTTTTGTTTTAATATATATGTTGAACAATCAGATTTTAAAAGGGGTATTCTAGTAATTTAAGTTTTTAGTCAAGGACTTCCTACTTTTATAATAATATAGATATAGATATAAATATATGTGACAATTTTTATTTAAAAATTACACATGTCATTAGTTGGGTGGGGTCTTACTTTTGGATTAGTCATTTGCCGACTGAATGGATACGTCTGTGTATGTGTAATACACGCGCATAAGCTCAAGGGTCAAATGTGTTTATTAGTTAAGGAAATCATAATTTCAAATGTTCAAATAAAAAAATTCAAAGTTCGTATATTGACTTTCAAATGCCCTATAAATTTAAAGAGGCAGGAAGCGATTTCGCCTTTTTAATATATAGAATTTGTAACAGTAGTAAACATCCCAATTCCCATTTGATTTTTAGTTAGGCAGAGAGAAAAGAAAAAAGGAAATAAACGAAAACAAAAACAAATAAAAAAACAAAAACAAAACCAAAAACAAAAAAAGAGTACCCGGTAGTCAATTGGCGGCTGAATTTTCGGACTTAGGCCTCTGCCTCCAACCAAATAGGGCATATATTTTCTTGAGATAAAACGCTGCAGAGAACATACAGAGAGCAAAGTTGGAGGGGAGAGAAGAGTGATGAACGCCACCACACCCACAAAAATAGCCCAAACTCTCCCTTACTTCACCTCTCTATTTCACCCTTCTCGAGGTGCTCTTTGATATTAACACTCATCGTTAGTCTTCTTCCCTTTTCTTCTTATAATTATAAATTCTGTTTCCAGTTTTGCTTAGACATAACAAAGATTAAATCTTTTGTTTTTTTTAGCTGAAGGGGTGGAAAAGATTGGATTTTTGAACTTGTGGACAAGAAGTAGGAGGGGTTTTAGTGTGAAGAAAATGGCTTGGAGTTTGGAGAAAAGTGATGGGAATGTGGAGACTAAGGTAGTTTCGGTGAGTCCTGCTACAGAAGATTATGCCGAAGTGGCAATTGAAGCTATCAAAGCTGGGAAAGTTATAGCTGTGCCCACTGATACATTATATGGTTTTGCTTGTGATGCTTGGTATGCCTCTAATTTTCTCTTTCCTCTTTGATGACAAGTTACACACAGACACTAGAAAAATGAATTGTTATAGAAATATACAGTTATGTAATACTTTGAGTATACTTTGTACTAATACACTGTTAGTACTCTTGGGTTTTGGTTTATAATGTATTGGATAAAGGAAATAGATTGGAGAGGAAAGGGTAGGCTTGAATTAATAACTAGGCTTGGACAGTAAACACCAAAATTCTGTTGCAAAGTATTCTAAACTTTCTTGTTGATATTTTTGCCTTTCGATTCAATGGAGTAAAAGCTTTGACTTTTTTAGACACTAGCAAATAGAAATTAGTTGAGAAGCTTACAGGAAAGATTTTGAAATAGGCAAACATGATGTTTTGGTATTCTAAAAAAAAGGCAGCCCGGTGCACTAAGCTTCCACTATGCGCGGGGTCTGCCGGAGGGCCGGACCACAAGGGTCTATTATACGCAGCCTTACCCTGCATTTCTGCAGGAGGCTGTTTTCATGGCTCGAACCCGTGACCTCCTAGTCACATGGCAGCAACTTTACCAGTTACAGGAATACTATATTATTTGGGATTTGGCTTTGTTGGGTTAAGCCAAGGGTCTATCGGAAACAACCTCTCTGCCCTATTGGGGGTAGGGGTAAGGTTTATGTACACATTACCCTCCCCAGACCCCACTTTGTGAGATTTTACTGGGTAGTAGTAGTAGTTGTTGTTGTTGCTTTGTTGGGTTAACATATTTATTACTACCCAAAAATGAGGTGAAGCTTCGGGGAAAATCTTTTGGAGGTTTCTTCACAGTGGTAGTTAAACTGTCACAACACATGGTAAGCTAATTGAGCATAGGATGTCAACTTAACGAGGAATTATTCTTTTTGGACCGGAATCAATGTCCTTTGTTTAGGTACTTGGGGAATTTGGCTTGTGAAAAGGACACCGTGTGCTTGAAGTGGGAACTAGATAGTGATAAAGGAATGATATCTGTAGTCACTCTCCATTCCTGCTGATTGTTATTGATCTGCAGTTGTGCTATAAGGTTTGTATTCCCTGTTCCACACCATGTGAAGAAAGCTACTTTCTCATATTCTGTATCTCCTTCCACTCGTCTCCCTGGAAATGATAAAATCTAACTCAAAGAAAGAAGTACTCCTAATAGATTAGACCTTAAGAAACCCAGCCTTCCTAGAGTACTGCAATAACATATTGACTGAACAGGAAGTTTCAAACATTTTTGTTTGAAGAAACAAACAGAAAGACCACTCTCAGGAGCAGTAGTTAGTAATGCTTATTTTCTAAAGTCTTCAACTTCATTAATTTTGTTGTCATGTTTCAACTAGCTGGGAAATTCCTTGCTTCTCTGCTGTTATTATAGCTTATTTTCTAAGCCAAACAATAGAATTGATAATATTTTGAGGGCTGTTGGTGGAAGTTTAACAGCTCTTTTTGGACTTTCAGATATGATTGATGACACTGTAAATACACTAGTGATAGATATTGCTAGAATGGCCCCGCCAAAATTGTTGTTCCTATTGACGGCATGTCTATCGATAATAGCAATTTGGAGCTTAAGCCACAGGGAAGCACATAGTAACTGTAGTAAAGGCTAATGGCTTAAAGAACCATGAAATGTTAGGAAAATCTGATCTATTTGTGGTTGTATACATTCATCCACTTTTCAAGGTTAAGCAAAATCATTGAGAAGAACCTAAATCCCGTTTAGAATCAGAAGTTTGAGTTAATTGCAGAACACAAAGAGACCCAATCTCTCATCTTAGAGGTCTTCATAATGACATTGGGCAAGACCAGCGAATGGGTGTCGCTAAGTTGCCTTTGAATGAGCTAGTAGCAGAGACTGGTACGGAAATTGAATTAAGATTACTGCCAAAACTTGATATGCTGAAAACCTGCAAGTGCTGATTAGTTCTGTGAACTAGAAAGGAATCTTTTGAACCTAGGTTGTTAGAAAACAGAAGATAATATACTTCTCATTGAAAAATTTATTGGGGCTCCAGATTGATTTAACTTTCAGAAAAAAGAAACGTTCCTGTCGTTCATTGTTTATTCATTTGATCTAGCAATCAAGGAGACAGTTTAGTTTGTTTTATTTCTCTTAAGTCATATTTATGGGAAGTCTGGTTTAATTTTATATGGTGCATTGATGTAGTTCTGCTGAGGCAGTGAATCGTATTTATGAGATCAAAGGACGTAAGCATACAAGTCCTCTGGCGATTTGTGTTGGCGATGTTCATGATATACAACGTTACGCTGTGACAGATCATCTGCCTCATGGCTTGCTTGACTACCTGCTTCCAGGACCTGTAACTGTGGTCTTAAGGCGAGGTTAGTAGCTTATTGTATGTTATGTCCAACAAATGTGGCAGGGACGGGTATCCTTATTCAAGCTCTGTTTAGGACTTAAGGTTAAATATCTCAAGTTAGGGCTTATTGTTACATAGTAAATGTATGTAACTTCTCAAGTAAGACACTTGAAGAAGGACCAAGAAGAGTCACTCACCCGGGCAAATACTGGCCCGTGTTCAGTAGTTTTAGAAGCTTTTATCTTTCTCTTATAAATCTTCTGTACTAGAGGCTGAATTCAGATATTTTGCAGGCGAGTCAAGTATCCTTGAGAAGTCATTAAACCCTGGATTAGAGAGCATAGGCGTCCGAGTGCCTGACTATAACTTCATCAGGGTAATCGCCCGTGGTTCTAGAAGTGCCCTTGCACTTACTAGCGCTAACCTCAGTGGACAACCCAGTAGCATAAACATCAAAGATTTTGAGAACCTTTGGGAGCATTGTGCATATGTCTATGATGGCGGAATTCTTCCGGCTGGGCGAGCAGGATCAACAGTGGTGGATCTTACCAAGTTGGGAAAGTACAAGATTCTAAGACCTGGGAGGTAAGCTTCCATTATCTAGGATGGGAAATATTGTCGAGTTGAACTGATCATAACCTTCTGAGAAGGCTTCAAAGGAGTTGACTTTTAAATTAATGAAATTTACCAGAAAATACTTGATGAGTAAGAAGGTGCATGATAATTTTCATATTGTTTGCTAAATTAGTCATAGTCAATTCCCTTTCCCCATAAATACAATAAGTTTAAGAAATACAATATTTCTCATGCCTCCTTTTTTTAATGCTTTCTAGTTCTTGTTTTGTTGATTGTAGCTATGACTTCGCCCCTTTTTATTCTATTTGCAAATCATTTCTTGTTTGGGGGACAAAATAATATTTTATCCTTTTTTTAGCACAGAGTCTTCACATGGAATATTAGCTATTGGATTTTTTTTTGCCTTCTAGATTTCTATCTGGGGTAATGGTCTAAATAATGTCCATGACTTGATCATGTATATATTCTGTGTGTACAACTACGACTGGTCTCTCTGCCCTTCCAGGGTAGGGGTAACGCAACGTACATCCTATCCTCCCCAAATCCCACTGTGGGATTACACTGGGTTGTTATTGTTGTTGTTGTGAACTACGACTGTATTGTCAAAACTTTTCTTGGTGTTTGACCATTGGGATGAGAAAGTCATAAAACTGTTGTGCGTAATTTGATGAATTACTAATCTTATGACAGTGCCAAGGAAGAGACTGTTGCTATCCTTGAAAGACATTCCTTACTGGAAGATGGAACTGGAGGTTAGGAAGCTATTGTCAGGTTGAAGCTGTTCACCAGAATAGGACTTGTGCCTGAGTTTTAAGCATGCCTCCTAAAAGCATGACGCGATTGTGCTCCCGTTGCTGTCTTCAGAAAACTTTCTTGCTTCTATTTGAAGTGCAAATCACTTGAGAAACACTGAGAAGCACGCATTTGTTCGCGTGTATATTTATTTGATTTTATCTTTGTTATGGAAGTTGTAATCAGTTACTAAATAGGATCTAAAGTGTGTGTATTGTTTTCTATTTGGTAGCTTAATGTAATGAATCATCTAATCCACGAAAACATCATATTTGGAACTTCTTGACTTTTGAGATTCATAGTGTCTTGTATCTGACTAATGATGGCAAATGTTTTAGATGCACCTCAATGTATATTATCTTTCCTTTTCATATATCAACAGGTATAGTGTCACATCTCGTAGTATGAGTTGCTTTTACTTACAGAATTTGGTGTAATGGAGAGAAAGAACAAAAAGAAAGAAAAAGAGAAAGAAAAGATAGACACAAATCAGAAAAAAAATTGTAGAACCACCAAAGGATGTGGTGCAGTAGACGAGACTGCTCTTCCCTTAACCAGAGGTCTCTGGTTCGAGCCCTGGGTATGGAAAAATACTTAGTAGGGAACGCTCCCCCCGAATGGGGCCTTACGCGGCGCGAATCCGGATATAGTCGGGCTCCAATACGGGTACCGGACACTGGACTTGATGACATGAGTATTATCTTATCTCGTCTGTGTTCTGCATATATGCAGTTACAACATCCCTCTGGTGGCTGACTTTCATTTTGCTCCTCCTATTGCACTTCGAGTTGCGGAGTGCTTTGAAAAACTACGTGTCAATCCTGGAAACTTTGGTATTTCTTCTCTGTCAATGTGATGATCTTTTTTGGCAGAGCCAGGAGAACAGCTATGATCTAATCGTTAATTTCTTTCAGCTGACAGGCGAGCCCAGTTTGAGCAATTAGAGTACATAGAAGAAGACTACCAGAAAGAACTTGAGCACATTGAGGAGGTTAGAATATGCCACTCTAGTATAAGAACTATAGTTTTTGATTTCTAATACATGTAAAGATAATTATTAACCTGTCTATCGATGGAATTTAGAAGTCAGTAACATGGTATGAGGTGCTCGTCCTGCAAGTTAGCATGTCTTTAATTTATTCAGTACTTCCTCTGTTCTTTCTAGTCTGTTTCAATGGTATGTTAGTGCTGGTTCTTTAGTTTTTTGATAAGGATTGCTGGTTCTTTAGTTACCAAGAGGTTTCTTTTCATTTGGTGTTTAATTCTTATGTAAGTTTACACTGAAATTCCCAACATATGGTTGCTTGAATGTGACTACATTGTGTTATATTGTAGCCCAATGGGACACCGATACCATTGGCAGCTGGATTTGTGGGTCAGGCAGCAGCTAGAGAAGCTGCAGGGCTTGTGGTTGATATGATACACCAAAAGAAGATGGCGGGTCGGGCTTTACTGCTTGCTGGTCCGCCTGGTACGGGGAAGACAGCTCTTGCTCTTGGTATATCACATTGAACTTCAGCCTGCATCCGAAGGGAGTCCACTACTAGGTATTTTTGTAAGGCACTAGAAAGCTTCGAGTTGCTTTGTTCTTAAACAGTTTGGAACTTGGTCTATAATAAATTTTAGCTTTCAAGGATTTGAATCTGTTTTATGAAGCTGCAAAACTACTCGAAGAAAAAACAAAGGAGAGATTACTTAATATTGTACAAATCATTAAGGGTTGGAACGTGTCATAAAAACTGATTTGGAATAAGTTTGCAGCAACTTCTCTTAGATGTTCGACGAGTGAATCATACTGTGGCCAAGAATGTGTCATTGATGCTACTTGTAGGAAATTTAGATTTGGAAATTTGATATCTTTTTTCTTTTTATTTTGTCATCCTGCAGAAAAACTTCATTTCATTTTAGAAGTGAAGCAACACATTTGTTGTATTCACACTCTGATGACTGATGTATCACTTCTTGATAAAGTTCCTAGGCAAAAGTATTGTGAGTCCATACACAAAACTGTCAGAAGAAAGACCTGCATGGTGATGGTTGGGAACGTTGCCCTTGGTAGCGAACATCCAATCAGAATTCAAACAATGACCACAACAGGTACTAAAGATGTTGCTGCAACAGTAGAACAGGTTCTCCTTCTACTTCACGATTTAAGCGAGTTACAAGTGGCAGTCTACTCTAACTGTGTTTGCTATGATATTTATGTTAATGCTTATTGAAGTTGAGTTTCCTTCTCTGGGTATCATAAGGTAATAATATTCTTATGCAATAGTAAGTTAATGGTCTAGGTTTGATCTGAATCAGTCATTGGAATAGTGTTTTACTCTTTCCGTCTAATTCTGAAATCTTTGAGTCTGGTATATATAGAACCTCATTACTTCTTCAATGGGCACGAAAATTTTAAGCCAAGCAAGTTTAGCGCTGATGCTAACTCTTGTTTATACAGGTGATGAAAATAGCTGACACAGGAGCTGACATAGTTCGAATTACAGTCCAAGGGAAGAAAGAAGCTGATGCATGTTTTGAAATTAAAAATTCTCTTGTGCAAAAGAAGTAGGTCTCAAATTTTTACCGATATATTTCAAGATTCAATGGACTTGATGACATGAGTATTATCTTATCTCGTCTGTGTTCTGCATATATGCAGTTACAACATCCCTCTGGTGGCTGACATTCATTTTGCTCCTCCTATTGCACTTCGAGTTGCGGAGTGCTTTGAAAAACTACGTATCAATCCTGGAAACTTTGGTATTTCTTCTCTGTCAACGTGATGATCTTTTTTGGCAGAGCCAGGAGAACAACTATGATCTAATCGGTTAATTTCTTTCAGCTGACAGGCGAGCCCAGTTTGAGCAATTAGTGTACACAGAAGAAGACTACCAGAAAGAACTTGAGCAGATTGAGGAGGTTAGAATATGCCACACTAGCATAAGAACTATAGTTTTTGATTTCTAATACATGTAAAGATAATTATTAACCTTTCTATCGATGGAATTTAGAAGTCAGTAACATGGTATGAGGTGCTCGTCCTGCAAGTTAGCATATCTTTAATTTGTTCAGTACTTCCTCTATTCTTTTTAGTCTGTTTCAAAAAGAATGCCTCTTCCTATATTTAGTAACTCTTTAACTCCAACATTCCATATGGCATATTTAAGACCACAAGATTCAAGGGCACTTGGGTACATTACACACATCTTTAATTTAAGATCACAAGATTCAAAAGTCTTCCGTACTTTTCTTATACTCCGTGCCTAGTCAAACTAAGACACAAAATGAAACTGAGGGTGTAGTTATTTTCAGTTGATTTTCTCCTTTCTTTTGTCCTATAAGGTATGAATCATATTGATTTAATTATAAGATCCTTTTCATTCACTGCTTGTCAAAAAATAAAAATGCGTGCAATATGCTAAGACGGGTGTGAGATAATACTGGGTATGTTGTTGTTATTGTTGTTATGCTAAGACGGACAATGTTAACAAGAATTGCTTCTCAAGCTGATGCTGGGTCTATAATCATCCTATATTGGAAACTGTGCCTGCTCATTATTCGCATTTACAAGAAATTTTCCCTTTTATGATGGAACATATTCTTGGACAATCTACCTCTTTGCAGAGTTCAATCCATTTTTGATTTGAAATGGTTTAGGTTTTACACCATTGGTGGAAAAATGCAAAAAGTACAGACGTGCAATACGTATTGGAACTAACCACGGGAGCCTTTCAGATCGAATTATGAGCTATTATGGGGACTCACCTAGGGGAATGGTGAGCAGTAACTGAATTACTTATCTGAATACTCTATTCTAGTCGTTGTTGTTGTATTCTTTAATTACTTTGTATCATCTAAATGTGGTAGCAGGTTGAATCAGCATTTGAGTTTGCAAGAATTTGTCGAAAGTTGGACTTCCACAATTTCGTCTTCTCAATGAAAGCTAGCAATCCAGTAGTTATGGTCCAGGCGTATCGCCTTCTTGTAGCTGAGATGTATGTTCAAGGATGGGATTATCCTTTACACTTGGGAGTTACTGAAGCTGGTGAAGGTGAGGACGGAAGGATGAAGTCTGCAATCGGTATTGGCACTTCTCTTCAGGTAGACTTTTAGACTTCCGGATGAACAACAGTAAAAGCTGTGCATCTTGTTGAAAGTAACAAATTTATTCCTTTTGCGTCCAGCTTCATTTATACGAGTTCTCTAGATATACCAGATATGTTGTACTCGCTGATACGTATTCATTCATTCAGCAATAGAGTATTTAGTATCTACTGTCGGAAAATGAAACAAAGCAAGAATATATTTGTTAAATTATGATAATCAGAAGACGTAATTAAGCTAAAAGCTATAATCTGCTCAATCAGAGCGGGTTCTCAAGTGACAGAAAATACTTGTGATTTATCACTTTTAAAAACTAAATTGTGTTTATGCGAGCAAATTAGTACGATAAGGTAGTCTATTCTCATACATGTTCCTCATTTGTGTGGCTTTATCATCATAAATGTATTGCTCGACTTTCTAAAGAAGAAAACTTTCTATTGATGCAGGATGGTCTGGGTGATACAATAAGGGTTTCCCTAACTGAACCTCCAGAGGAGGAGATAGATCCCTGTCGACGGTTGGCAAACCTTGGACGTCCATAAGCGGCAACGGTCCTATTTGACTTGGGCGACGTACAAGAAATCTATGTTATTACGGATCAAGCCATAAATACATATACTATCAAGCTTTTTATCCAATAATAGTATTACTAATGGGAACTGATGGAATTATTCTCTAACTGCTGAAGTGCATAAAATCCTGCAGTGAAAATAGAGGATGGGAACCTCAGGTCTACCAAAAATCTCTGATTCTTTGGAGAGCCTAAATTACACAACTATAATTGCTTATAGTGACCCTATATCTCAAGATAAACCTGATCCACCTACAGCAAGATTCTTATGCAGCTGTTCTTCACACCGAGTGTCCATGAGAGTTTGCAAATAATTTATGGCATAGGTGGGGTGAATTCAAGTTCAGCGGTCATCCTTTTCTGGATCAAGAACTGGGAGAATGCCCAATGCTGACGAAGAAAGATGCATACCCCGCACAAAACCTCCATACCCAATCTTTATCTTATAGCACAGCAGCAAGATAGAATCCCAAAGTGCTGTTCTTCCCTGCAATGAGAGAACAAGTGTAAGGTATAAAGTTAGACAAAATTACTGAACTAGCACTTAGAGGATGACTCGATGAACTTGAATAGTACACTGTTACCATATTTAAGGGCACGCAAATTTTCAATAATTTTTCAATTGTCCGTTGTATTATCCATCAACCTTTTCGGAGAGGTGGTATCATATCATTTTCTATTATCATTATTATCGAGCTAACAGCAACACTTCTAATCAGAGTACTCCTACTACTACTGGTGGCAACAGCAGCTATTACTCTTGGTGTTGTTTAGCAAGTAAACTCATCAGCAGCATTCTGAATGAGGTCATATTTTAAAATTTTCATCTTTTGGGTCTTGTGATATGTCAGAAGCCCAAAAGATGTTAATTGTTGGCGGAGGCAACTAGGCGATATAAAACAAGCATAATGCAGTCAATAAGCATCTTAACTGAGGCTTCTTATCCCAGAATAGGGCAAAAACTGGGGGACTTTGCTTTCCCACAGCCAATATGCAAGCTCCTGGCTGGAGCACAGAGAGTACACCTGACAAAACAGCTACATACTTTTCAGGGAACCTTTCTTTAGGAGGTAAACACCCAAAAATAAGGGGTTTTTGCTATACTGGGCTCCAACATAAGCTGTAGGATCAACATGTAGCATCCACTTTGGGATTGGGTGCTGCACAAAATAAATATAGGAGCAAATGAGAATCTGTTGGAAGCTCGGAACTCCATTTCTTGTTTCCTTTTCCATACCCCTCTACACTGCCCAAATAATCATAGTTCCTCAAACAGGTTCCTTCAGCAAGCTCTGCAAAGAAATTGGGAGTCAGATCAGTCATGCAACAATAATAGAAATCAGCATACTTTATCTCTTATTTCTTCTCCAAAAATGTAATGGAGATCCAAGAGTGACTGACATGCAAGGCAAAGCCGAGAGTCAAACTACCTCGGATCCTCTGTACTGTATATTCTGCACGGACACCACACCGCTTTGTGGCAGCAATCCCTTGGCCCATTCTCCTTTCATTAAGGACAGATCGAAGCCTTTGGTGTTCAGTGATGGCATCAATGCACTCTTGTAAAATAGGTATCTGAGAGTTCTGTGGCGAGGATAGCTGAAGACCTCCAGAAGTTGTCTTTGCTGCAAACAAAGAAGCATCGACAAGATACTTCAGAATTATTACATTGGCATGTCCAACAACTTGAATAATGAAGTGCAAGACTAATAATCTTAATGGGAGGTGAAGTGACTTACGCATGCAAGAATCAAGAGCTTGAACAAGAGTTACACGCAGCTGGTGAAGTAATCCATCTTCATCAACAGAAAATGAGGGTTTCCATTCACTAGTCCTCTCCGTAGCCAGATATAGCAGCAGTCCCAGTATCGGGTGCTTCATTTCCGACTTGACTGATTGTGATTGTAATGCCTAGTTTGGCTGCAGCTTGCATAACCTGAGAGCATCACTAAGCATGAAACGGCTAGTAAAATGGCAAAGGAGATGAAACTAACTTGATCTTAGTCAAAAAGCTGAGAAACGTATAAATACAAAGGAGATGATGAATTGACATCTGAAGATTTTAATGCTTTTGTGATGGAGTCCTTGTTGTACAAATTCAGCACCCTCTTGGTGCATTTTAATGAAATGATAAGTTATACATCAAAAGGAATAGCAAATTTTGATGGCTTTGCCAAAACCAAAGTCAAAATTGGCAGTCTCTTTCGACTTTCTTAATTCAACAGGTAAGTAAGAAGTCTTTTCAGACTGTTGGAAAAGAGTTTTAAGTTATATGTATGGACGGTGTAAAATTATTTACACAATCAGGGAGTAACTACTGGTAAATCTCTTTATAAGCATTAATTGTTAATCTGCCAAAGATGGAAATTAAGTAGCTTACTATTATAGGTTAAAGTTCACTACCAGTGTAAAGTATATAACTTAAAGGAAAATACTTCCAAGAGTACAAAGACATCAAATTAGGTATAAGGATGCAATGATTCGAATGCTTATAATAGAAGATAAACATAAATTTACAATTCTGCTGGACTAGAAGATTTCATTTGTAGTGTAGAAACTGAGCACATGTTTGAGTACACAAACTTCATTTCTTAAACTGCACACAAAACCATTGAACTTTAAGGTCGCTGATGAAAGGAAAGAACAAAATTTATGTAATACTATGACATGACTATGTTTCTCTTTTCAATGAATAACACGGCTACCTTTAAAACATGTTTGTAACAAAAAGAGGATTCTTTCTTTTTCATAATTTGTAGCTTCTATACATTCTTAAGTAGCCTAATCGATCGGGTATATAAAAACAATCCTTAAGATGAGGAGTATTTTTCCATAATTCTGAAAGTTACACATAACTTGAGTGCTTGTAAGCTTAGCTTAAGTTGTTCTATTATTGTCTGATGCACATAAATAGGACTGCTCTGTTTCATCCTTATTTTGATTATTTCATCAAAAGAATTCCTCTTCGTTTAAAAAAAGAAGAAAAAAAGAAAACTTCTGTGGAACAATCAGAAGAATCTGCAAGGCATAAGAGCGTTTCCTCTATATCCATGTGATGTACAAGGAGCTCTATCATGGTCACTATGAATGTGAAGCCAATACATACCTAAGGAGCTCTAAATGACATCAATGAGCAGTATTGCAGGAAAGATTGGTCTAAATCAACACTTAGGGTTTTTCAGGAAGATCGTCAACAAGAGGAAAATACATGAGATAAAGGAGAAAAATAGAAAAGCAGAACACCACAAGTATCAGAAAAAAGAGGAGGAGCAAAGATTCTAAACATAAAAGTGGGCGCAAAAATCCACCTTCGTGTGACTAGTATCAATTTTGTTAAGCAAAAGGCATGGAGGAAAACCATTGCCTGAGTCGGTCACGCCACAGCTCGATCTGTGGATAGATGCTTCAGTGGACTCTTCAATTGACATTGGAGGAGGTAGATTTGCCTTCCCTTGTAAACTTATCCTAACAGGCCTTAGAGGAGTACTTGTTGGAGTTCGAGAAGTATTAGTGGAACTAGGCAAGACTGGCTACACCAAACCCACTTATGGTGAGGTGGGTGGAGGAGTTGCCAGCTTGCTTCCTGATTCAGTAATTCTCTCAGCCAAGAACTTTTCAAGCTGTTGCAATCTCTTTATGAAAAGTAGCTCGCTTGCTTGACCAATTACACAACCTGGTGAAGACTGGATTGAAGGTGATAGAGAAGAAGATACAAGGATGGGGAAGCCGGTGATTTTGATGGGGTGCTGAAAGATGCTACTTTACTCGTCTAGATGAATGGTTTGAACTAGGAATTGGCTGATGAAGAGGGACAAGGACATCAGATACTTGTTGATTTGGGAGGTCGACTCTAGAGTCTTTTGGTTTGAAAAATAAGATGGCTGTCCATCCTGATACATGTAATCTAACGCACTCATCATAAAATTTCTATTGACATATATTGTAGGCGTGCTTTGAATCAACATCTTAATCAAATGCTATATACATTCATTCCACAACACAAACATAAAGCAGATCATTTCCGGCTTAACTACAAAGTTTCCACTTTTTTCCAACATGTTGGCAAATATTATTCCACCACCTCTCTCAACTCTTTTACTCCAATCTTTACTGTTTTATCATTCACTGTCTTCTTTTCTTTGAATGACCTACTGAAACTGTTTCGATATCTTTTGCAGGCAGTTTTTATATGTCTTCTCCTCCCACTTTTGTCCAAGTAATGGGGTGCTCCATTTACTCAACTATCAAACTACCTTAGAGATGGTGCTGCATGCTTTTTGAACATCGGCACATTATCCGGTGGTAAGTAGTGAAATACGAGCTATTATTGGAGGATTTTTACGGATATCCACTTTTGCGGCTGCTGTTTGGAATATATAACTAATATTTGCAAAGTCTTTTGAAAATAGCCATAATTTAAAAAAGCGGCAAAACACCCCTTTCTAGCTACAACTTCGACAATTTTCATTCAAGTTCAGATAATTTTTCTTGAAGTTCAAGCATTCAAATTTTCTTGAAGTTCAGACAATTATTCATCGTTCCGTGATGTATAAACTATTTGAAAAAACTGGGTCTCTACCCCTTGCAAATCGCGAATTTTCTATTATTTATCATCTTTACGCTATTAATTAATTCATATAGCGGACCCCAATTTATTCGGGACTGAAATATATTTGTAGTTGTTGTTGATTGTAAATGATGCACTGTTGAAGGGGAGACCCGGTGCAACACTAAAGTTGCTCTGTTGGTGAAATGTAGGTCAAAATGGAAGGAGGTACAGTTGCTCTTTTTGGTGACATGTAGGCAGTATTAGTGGAGGGGATTGAAAAAAATTCAAACTTGCGACCTAAACCAATGTTTGAACTAATATAAGGTGATTCAAAAGTTAATATATATACAAAAAAGCAATTGTTTTTGCCCTATTTGCGGAGTACAACTCTCCAATGAAGGTGAAAATAGAATTGGGCTTGTAGAAATATTAGGGGAAAGCAACAAGGCTTGCAGTCTAGTGGTACCAAAAGTTTCCACAACTATAAGAGCTAAGTGTGGTGAAGTGGTTCAGTTGAATCTCCTTTGTCGGAAAATTAAACAGTGCAAATTAAGTGAACAATTTGTTTAGTATCACTACTAGAAATCCGGAAAAAAACGACCACAAAAAGAGACCAAAGTTGGTCGCTTACAGGTCAAAAAGCGACCAAACACGGCTGATCGATATTTTGCTGGTCTTTTTACCTTAGGGACCAAAGTTGGTCGCCAATTTAGTATCACTACTAAAAATTCGGAAAAAAATGACCACAAAAAGAGACCAAAGTTGGTCACTTACAGGTCAAAAAGCGACCAATAAAGCGACCAAATAGGGCTGGTCGATATTTTGCTAGTCCTTTTACCTTAGGGACCAAAGTTGGTCGCCAATTTAGTATCACTACTAGAAATCTGAAAAAAGCGACCATAAAAAGAGACCAAAGTTGGTCGCTCACAGGCCAAAAAGCGACCAAACAGGGCTGGTCGATATTTTGCTGGTCCCTTTACCTTAGGGACCAAAGTTGGTCGCTAATTAGTGACCAACTTTGGTCTCTAAGGTAAAAAGACCAAATATTGTGGGTAAACAATATACCAACCAACTTTGGTCGCTTTAATATTTTAATAATATAAATTTAGCGATCAAAGTTCGTCTCTATTTTTAAATTATGTTTTATTTTTATTCTTTATTGATCAAAATATAGCAACCAACTTTGGTCTGTAAATAAAATATTATATTTTAAAATCTAAAAAATAGAGACCAAAGTTTGTCGCTATTCTTTTTAATTTTTTTTAAACATAAGCGATCAACATTGGTCGCTAATTTCAAGAATTTAATTATTTTGTAAACATAAGCGACCAAAATTGGTCGCTATTTTCTAGAAATTATATTTTTTAATAGAATAGCGATCAAAGTTGGTCGCTTTTTAAGAAATCTGGGTTACTTAGCGACCAACCTCAGTCGCTATTGCCCATAAAAAAAATTTTTTAAATAGAAAAGCGACCAACAAACGACCAAAGTTGGTCGCTTTTTTGGTTATAATTTTGGCAGAAACTCCCTGTTTTGGCAGCTACACCACCTGCCAACATACCAAATCCCTATTAAAAGCAACAATAACAACAATACGGTATTGGTCAAAATCTGACCACACGACAACGGTGGCCACGACTCCGCTCCTATCATCCCACGAAGGAAGTCAACACAGTTGACTTCATCTCATCGCCACTACATTCGAGATAAGCAATGAGGTTAAGGCCTCTCCACGACAAGAAAGCCGACCCGACCAGACCATAATAAGTCACGACAGGCATGGAAAGTTGCGGGACTATAAAGAGAAGAAAAGAGGACTGAACAAGGGGCTTCCCCCCTACTACTTCTTCTCCAACACTCTAACAGCCTGAGAAAAGAGAGGAGGGAAGAACTCCATTTCAGAATAACAAAATAGAAAGCAAAAATGATTGTAATCCCCGGTCCCTCTCCAAGGAGAGGTAGGGCACAATTCCATTATGAATAATGCTTTTCGATATTCTGCCTGTTCTATATTTCTTATAGTTGATATGTCTTTCGATCCAATATTAATTATGATTGACTATGATTTACCCGTTCATCTCTTTGATTGATTTGCTTGAAAAGACTTTAACATCTTTTGAGTCAAACAATTTGACGTTGTCTGTGGGGATTTTCTAATGAAAATACCTAGTTTTTCTTGGATCGAAGCTAAAGAAACACAAGAAAAGAATCCAACTTACACCAGGTTCGAAGGCAACATGCCGAGGAAAGAAAAATCGAGCGCGTTAGCAAGAGCCAGAGCCCTCTGCCCTACCAGGTTCGGACACACCAAACAAGGAAATGGGTGCTGCAATCTACTCTCCCCATCCTTTCGAAAAAAGAGAGGAAGAAACAACTTAGATCTTCCCGGCCGGCAACTTCTTCAAAAGAAACAACCAAAGTCAAGCGAGAAATGGTAGCACGCGTATAATGCAGGTTCGAGTAGAATGTTAACACCTAGCATTCATGGCGGGAAATCACCAACGCGAGCAATCTCCGCCGAACTAAGAATCAAGGCTAAGGCCTTCGCCATCAAAGATCGATAAGTTCGAACCTCGTTTGAACTGGGACTCAAGGCTAAGGCCTTCACCATCAAAGATCGATAAGTTCAACATTGTTCGAACTAAGAATCAAGGCTAAGGCCTTCGCCATTAAAGATCGATAAGTTCGACCTCATTTTCTAGGACTCAAGACTAAGGTCTTCGCCATCAAAGATCGATAAGTTTGACATTGTTCGAACTAAGAATCAAGGCTAAGGCCTTCGCCATCAAAGATCGATAAGTTCGACCTCGTTCGAACTGGGACTCAAGGCTAAGGCCTTCGCCATCAAAGATCGATAAGTTCAACATCGTTCGAACCAAGAATCAAGGCTAAGGCCTTCACCATCAAAGATCAATAAGTTCGACCTCGTTCGAACTAGGACTCAAGGCTAAGGCCTTCGCCATCAAAGATCGATAAGTTCGACATCGTTCGAACTAAGAATCAAGGCTAAGGCCTTCGCCATCAAAGATCGATAATTTCGACCTCGTTCGAACTGGGACTCAAGGCTAAGGCCTTCGCTATCAAATATCGACTGGTTTGACCTCGTTCGAACTAAGAATCAAGGATAAGGCCTTCTCCATCAAATATCGATAAGTTTGACCTCGTTCGAACTAGGACTCAAGGCTAAGGCCTTCGACATCAAAGATATATAAGTTCGACCTCGTTCGAACTAAGACTCAAGGCTAAGGCCTTCGCCATCAAAGATCGATAAGTTAGACCTCACCTTCGCCATCAAAGATTGATAAGTTCGACCTCGTTTGAACTAGGACTCAAGGCTAAGACCTTCGCCATCAAAGATCGATAAGTTCGACCTCGTTCGAACTAGGACTCAAGGATAAGGCCTTCGCCATCAAATATTGACGGGTTAGACCTCATTCGAACTGGGACTCAAAGCTAAGGCCTTCGCCATCAAAGATCAACGGGTTCGACCTCATTCGAACTGGGTCTCAAGGCTTAGGCATTCGCCATCAAAGACCGACAAGTTTGACATCGTTCGAACTAAGACTTAAGGCTAAGGGCTTTTGCGTAAAAAATCAACAGGTTCGATCTCGTTTAAACTTGAATGAACGGTCTTCTCAATAATTTCGCAATGAAACCCTCAAGGCCAGAAGCCTTCATTACAAAAAGAGAACTGGGACTCGTCAGACGAGCCCCCACCTCGCAACGAGATCATAAATCGACTGAAAGATGAAATACAAGACGAGGAAAAAAAGAGAATTCTTTATTCATGGTCATAAGTGCGGACTATCGCCGCTTATATCTGGCCAGGGCCAGTCAACTGATAGAAAATTAGGGGGGGGGGCAAGAAGAAAGCAACAACAAGGAAGGAACAAACGCCCACCGACGTACAAAGTAAAAAAACAAAGCACAACTTTTTCTTCACTCGGTGCCAACACCGCCATTACCATCATCATCTCCGTAAGGCTCATCATCGTCACCACCTGCACCCCCATCAACCTCGGGTGTCGCTACATCGTATCCACAATTGGCACGAGCCTCACGGTCCTTCTCACGTGCCTCTTCGTAGGCAGCCTCAGTAACGGTGCCTGCTTCCCATAGGTTCTTAAAAATATCATGCTGGGCTTCGACGTAAACCCAAAGCTCATGAGTCTGATGAGGAACGACGGCACGAGATGGCCCAGCTTGAGCCCTCAGACATTGATTCTCCACCTCCAAGGCTGCGACCTGATCTGCCAAAGCCGAGGCCTCCTGATCAATCGTGCTAATCTACTCCTCGAGCCTCGCTTCCCTGAGGGTCGAAGTAGCTCTCTCCGATTCTCCCTGGGACTTATACACGCGAACGACCTCCTCTAAGGCTAATGCCCTTGCTGAAGCCTTTAACTAGGCCCTCTTCACACGCTCTAAATCGACAACCTTGCTCTCTAATACACTCAACTTCCCTCTCCATTCGGCGCTCATCTCCGCAACTCTGGCCCGGCTCTGCTCCATATCCACTTACATCGCTCCTAACTTTCCCTATAAGTGTTCGCATTCTGCAGCGACCCCTTTACCGACTTCAAGCTCTTCGTCCTTGAGGCGAAGTTGCTCTTCGAGTTCGCTCTTGCTGCAGAGCGTCTGCAGCAACTCCTGATACCTCTTCTCCAATTCCTCGCCCAGAGCTCGGTTGCGTTGATCCATCCTCAACCGCTCGTGCAACTCACGACACCTGTGGCGATAGCGATGGTACTTTTCCAGCAGCTGCGAGAAAATCCTCGATCGAATTTCAGCCTTACGGATGCTTTCCACCTTCACCAGATACCTCTGATAATAAAAAGGAGAAAAAAGCAGTTAAATCAATACTCACTAACACAAAGGGGAAAGTCGAAATAAGAGCCGAATACAACGTACCCTCAAGCCCATGATGGACACTTCGCTACTCAATTTGGCATCCGGGAAATTCCGCAGGGACTCATTTTCAGCTTCCTGACACAGCAAACTAAGCTGTGACACCAAATTATCCCCCTATGTTAGGAGATTCACGTCAGAAGGAGTATCAAGAACACGAGACGGTCCGCCCACGTGGACCACCAAATGGGTAAGGCCCTCTTCGAACATCCTGATATCGCCAGGATCCAAATCAGACTCTGATTTGTACTCATCGACTATCACACTCTTCCCCTTCTCTGCCGCCGAAAGGGATATATGACCAGCCACATATGGACAAGGCACACTGGAAATCATGACAGCGACATTAGGGTCCTGACTCCCCACTCCGAAAGGACATTGATCATCATCAACAACGGGAACTCCGGATCGGTTCACTGTGACAGCTGAATCTATCAAACATTGGCTACCAATACTAGCATCAACAGCTCGCTCCGTCTCCGGAGAGGATGCCGCAACAACATTGTCCTCTGGTCCCGTTGGGGGAGACTCATCCAAATTAATTACAATCGGAGGTGCCGCTTCGAATGCCACCCTCCTCCTCTTCGACGTTCCTTCCTCTTCCCCAGTCGATGGTGATCCATCAGCAGGACGGACGATATTAGGTGGAACTTCCCGAGAGGCCGCCCTTGTCGGAGTGGACAAAACCACAGATTAGATCGAAGACGCCCTCGATGAAGGAGGAGCGGCAGTTATTGCAACAAAACGAGCAGACGCTGCCGACCATCGGAAAGCCAGCTGAGGAGCCTTTCTCCGCACTCTCCCCGACAATGACGAAGAAAGATTCAAGAGATATAAGACAAAAAAACAACACAGAAAATAGGTATATTCTCACCTTCAAGGGGCCTAAATCCAAACCTCTCATGAAAGGTCAACCAAGTTCTAACCCCTGCTATGTGGGGAAGGATGGCCTCAACCCACTTGCGAATCCCCTCCAAAGGTGGCAAGGGAAATCTTTCGGCTACAAAATCATGAAGTGGGTCAACACATACGACATAAAAGACAAAGAGAAACAGAAAAATTGGACACTCTACCAGTTAGAGGCGTAAACTTACAGGCAAAATTCCACACTTTAGAAAATTCGATTGGGTCCGCCACAAGGTGCTCGGTCCGTACATATAAAAAGTTCTCATAAAAGCGATGGTTGGTTCTGTCGTCCATCTTTACCACTAGGCCTTTTGATCCTCGAGGACGCGCATGGATCATCGAGCCTCGAATCAACTAGGGAGAAAACAGGCTAAGCACGTGGCCCAGGGTGACCTCGCGATCGGCGAGCTACGCATACTTGATAAACATAAGGAACAACTTGTACAAATAATGAGAGAGCTGGGCAGGGCACACCTTATAATAACGGCAGAAATCTGCCACCAACATATGAAGCGTGAGCATGTACCCTACGAGGAAGGTGTAGGCATAGAACATGCAAAATCCGGGACGATCAATTTGAACTCGGTCGTCTCTTCCTGCCGGCACTATCTTGAGAAAGTTAGGTATGCTCCACCGTTCCCTCAAATACGCTATCCCCACCTCCCCTATGAGGGGGGAATCTCCGCCGGCTCCGCCCCATCATCAGCGGTGAAGTCGATCACATCCTTCCCCGGATGGGGTAAAATTTCATCTACAGAGGGACCTCTTTACCCTGCATATCTCTGGTGGCCGGAGCAGAGTTCTCAATCGCCGGAGGAACAATAGGAAGACTATCACGGGAAGAAACGTCTGTCATCTCCAGCCCAAAGAAAAAAGAGAAAGAACTCGATGGGAAAAACGAAGAAATTAAGGATTGCTACAAGCAAAGGAGTAAGGTAAAACTCGAACTGACAGAGAGGGAGGAATCCAGAGAGTTTTTCAAGATGGACAATAAAGTGCACAAAACAAATAACCAGGTTCCCCAATTTATAAGAGGCATAAATATCCTGAGCGTGAAACCCAATGGTCGCTTTTAAGATCCGATGGGACGCGAAACACTTCAGATCTTCAGAAACGTGCATTATCATGACTACTTGTACGAAGCAATGCTTCATTTTCCAACTGGCGGTTCAGTTTCGAAATCGTCACAAAGAAACACGAGTACTAAAAAGATATCCCCAAAGAGTCAAAAGGTTCGTAACACGATTAAGAAACAGAATGGGGGTCAGATTCCCTTCGACCACATTGCACACATGATCCGCCCACCGAAGTCGATGAGGTATGACCTCAACGAACGGAGGGACTAACTGTATTGGTCAAAATCTTACCGCACGACAACAGCGGCCACGACTCCGCTCCTATTATCCCACGAAGGAATTCAACATAGTTGAATTCATCTCATCGCCACTACATTCAAGATAAGCAATAAGGTTAAGGCCTCTCACAATAAGAAAGCCGACCCGACCCGACCATAATAAGTCACGACAGGCATGGAAAGTTGCGGGACTATAAAGAGAAGAAAAGAGGACTGAACAAGGGGCTTATCCCCTACTACTTCTTCTCCAACACTCTAACAGCCTGAGAAAAGAGAGGAGGGAAGAAATCCATTTCAGAATAACAAAATAGAAAGCAAAAATGATTGTAATCCCCGTTCCCTCTCCAAGGAGAGGTAGGGCACAATTCTATTATGAATAAAGCTTTCCGATATTCTGCCTGTTCTATATTTCTTATAGCTGATATGTATTTCGATCCAATATTAATTATGATTGATTACGATTTACCCTTTCATCTCTTTGATTGATTTGCTTGAAAAGACTTTAACATCTTTTGAGTCAAACAAATACCAACAACAACACAACAATAACATAACAACACCATTAACAACAACATTAAAACCAACAAAGTATAAAGTTCAATAGAACTAACACATTAAGCTAACCAAACTAAGTTAACTGTTATTACAAGCCCATTTGAAAACCGATTCTATTTGTCTAGTTCAAAGTGTATAAAAGTCAAGGATTGTTTTGTACATCATTATCACCACCATATGATGAACTTTCATCACCAAGACGGTATCCAGAAGGGTGTACTTGTCGAGGACGGGAAGAATGATCACGGGGAGGATGGGAGGAATGAGCACTTGGAGGATGGGAGGAATGAGCACGAGGAAGGCGAGCCTCTGGCGATGAATCACGAGACCGGGGAATCGAAAAAATGCCAGAAGCTAGGAGAGATTTGAGCTGCTCTTGCATGCCTTGGCACTGAGATTGCATGCCAATGTACTGAGATTCTCTAAGCTTTTCTCTTTCCTTGGCCACTTCTAGCTTGGATGTGAGCTTTATCACAGTCTCCCACATAGCGGAGAGCCTCTCCCCATCAAGTTGCTCGGCTTGCGAGGAAGTCCCTATTCCTTGCATTCCACACTTATAGCGATGGAATTTCTTAGTAGGAAGCACGTATACCTTCCCTCATTTTGGACCGCCAGCAGCCTCCATCCACATTCTTTCAGCATCCTTGTCCGAAGTTGGATTGGCTCGCCCGACTCATTAGGTTGCTGACTGCGTATGAATTCCTCCAGTTCAGCTGTGAAATGACCATATAAGAAAAATTACATTGAATTAGTATTTCAAAATTTAAATACAAGTAAATCAAAATACTTAATGAAAAGTGAATACTTACATATACAGTCGCGGCTCGTCCCTCGACCCACCTTTCTTGATCCATCTCTTTCTTCTTCTTTACAATGTGAGTCTCCTTGAATAGCTCATCTTGGTTCATCGGACGCCCCAACTTCTTTTCCTGAAAACTCATAAATTTTAGTTAATAAACAAAATAGATATACTTTGAAAATTAAAATAAATTAAGCAATTACGTACCATTCTTCTTTTTATTGTCCCTAGGCTGATCGCACCTCCAGTGTGCAAGGATCCTCCCTTCTCAGATGCGCGAGCTTTCTTTACTTTTTTGCTCTTCCCTAAGAACTTTGCGGTAAGCCATTGCCTTTGCAAATCTTCCCAGGAGTCATCCACCCAGACAACATTCCATACACAAGAAAATCGTTAATTGTCCACATTAAATTACCACGCAAATTGAAATTCTACTTGGTTGATATGTTATACGTTTCAACTCCATCGTACCACAATTGTTTTAGCTCATCAATCAAAGGTTGCAAATATACATCAATCAAACTTTTTGGATTACGTGGACCGGGGATAATACAATTTAATATATATGGACTAGTCATGCACAACTCGGGTGGTAGATTATAAGGTGTAAGAAAGACAGGCCAACATGAATATGGTGTCGCAGATACAGAAAAAGGCGTGAAGCCATCCACACACAGACCTAACCGAATGATCCTTGGTTCACAAGCAAATTCTGGATATGTCCTATCAACGTGCTTCCAAGCTTCTCCATATGAAGGATGACACGTAACACTAGGTGGTCTTCTATTTTCAAAGTGCCATCTCATATGAGAAGCATAACTCATCGACGCATATAACCTCTTTAACCTAGGTATAAGAGGTAAATAATGCATCGACTTGATAGCTACCATATTCTCGCTGGAAAGCCTCTTGAAACGAGGCTTTTCGCAAAATTTACAATTGTTTAAAGCTGCATCATCTTTATAATATAACATGCAACCATCTTCACAACAATCAATTCTCATTGACGAAAGTCCTAACTTAGAAACTAATCTCTTTGTCTTATAGAAATCACCAGGTAATTTGGTATCAGGGTCAACTAGTTCACTCCTAAGGTCAATGAAAGAGTCCATGGCCGCTTGAGAAATATTCCAATCAGATTTGATACTTAGTAATCTAACTGCAATAGACAACTCAGAGTGCGAACTTCCATTATGTAGTGGATGACTAGCTTCCTCTAACTGTTCACAAAAACGTTTTGCGTCATCATTAGGAGTTTGTTCAACATTTTCATTGGGCTCACCCCTAAGTACATCACAAATGCATCTGCAACCATATCATGAATTCTAGAATCACGATTTGTATTCTCCATTATTCGAAACGTCTCGTGATCTTCAACCAATTATGTGCTTCAATATAATTACCGGGAGTAAGCGCTATAGCCTGTTTCCAATACTCATCGGCCGACCTACTACTTTCACCCACAACCATGTTATGAAATATCATGTGGCTACTATCGATCTCTCCATGATTAGTCCACACAAAGTAATTTGCCATAAACCTCTTCCTATAAAGATGATGCTTAACTTCCGCCGGTTTTCCAAACTTCATACAGTCGCACCTAACACAAGGACACCTAATTAATCCTTCAGTTATGTATGGTGGAAGTGACATTGCATGTATAATAAATTCACCCACTCCTTCTACAAAATCCTCCCGCAATCCCTGCCGATTAGCATAATTCCTATTTTACATCCAAGTACGATGTTCCATCTATACAAATAAAATAAGAACAAATTAATTTCGTTAATTTAAATTCATAATTTATACATTGAATAATTTAAATGTACTAATTTGAGTTCTATTAAGAACCATAAGTTCATAATTGAAGGTAGTTCATAATTTCTACCTTAAGTTCATAATTTATACATTAAATAATTTAAATTCATTAATTTGAGTTCTATTAATGTAACGGCCCGATCGGTCATTTGCCTTTTTAGAACCTCGTTCCCCCAAATAAAACTCTTCATGCTTGCTTTATCTAATTTACAACCTATGAGGATGGTTGGTTCGGGATTTAGAAGAGTTTGGATTGAAATATACACATTTAACTCTTTAGGATTTTCTTAAAAGGCTAAGTTTGACTTTGGTCAACATTCCGGGAAAACGGGTCCAGATTCATGTTTTGACGGTTCTAGAGGGTCCGAAGAAAAATATGGAACCTGGGCATATGCCTGGAATCGAATTCCGAGGTCCCTATCCCGAGTAATGAATTTTTATTAGAAATTATTAATCTGAAATATTAAGGATTTAAAGAAACTAACTAATGATTGATTTCATGGGTATCAGGCTCGTATGTTGGTTCCGAAGCCCGGTACAAGTCCGAAATATCATTTAAGACCTACCCGCTAAATTTGGCGTCATTCTGAGAAGTTTAAGGGCGTTTTGGCCCGTTGGAGGAAAATTAAAAACTTGAAGTTCATAAGTTTGATTCATTTGGTTTAAAGGGTGATTCCTAGATTTAGCGTTGTTTCGGGTGTTTTGAAGGTTCGAGTAGGTCCATCTCCTGATTTCAGACTTGTCGGTATATTCGGGCCGGGCCCGGGAGCCCCGAGCGTCAATCAGACGAGGCTCGAGTGAAGTGGAAAAATTTGAAAAGAGCTAAAGTTGTTGCTTCTGTCATAACCGCACCTGCGGTAGATAGACCGCAGGCACCAAAGAAGCAGTCCTCTCATCGTAGAAGCGGCCCAGGGCAGGCTAGGCTAGGAACCGTAGAAGTGGCTCCTAAGTCGCAGATACGGCCTCGAGACCGCAGATGTGGTCCCAGCTCTTTTGCCCTACTTTGCAGATGCACTCCATTTCTCGCAGGTGCGGGACCGCAGATGCGGAAATCGCTGAAGCAATGCGGTTCATTTAATACGGGTTCCAAACCAATTTTGACACTTTTCACTCCTCCATTGGCGGTTTTAGAGCTCTTGAGAGAAAACCTTCACCAAGCATCTTGAGGTAATTTAGTCCTACCCATTTCTAGTTTATTAATTATGTCTTAGGTAGATTAAACACTAGTATTAAGTGAAATCATGGGGTTAGAGCAAAAACCTAGGGTTTTAATAAAAGTTAGATTTAACCACGAAATTAGATATGGAATAAATTAGAAATCATATATTATTGATCTTTAGGATGTAGATAACAACTTCCTTCAAAAAATCTCGGAATCCGAGCATGTGGGCCCGAGGTCGGATTTTAGGAAACTTGTGTTAAGGGTTGAAAAATTGCTTAAATAGCTAGAATTCAATCTTGTGAGTCTATATTGAGTAGTTCTTATTTCGTCTAACTAGTTTGGGATCGTTCGGCTCCGAATTGAGGGCTTGGACTCGTTCTTTGTATTGGAAGTGCACTTTAGAGCGAGGTGAGTCTCCTTTCTAACTTTGTAAGAGAGAATTGTCCCCATAAGTATAATAATTGAATTAATTGCCATTATATGCGGGGCTACGTACGTACTAGGTGACGAGAGTCCGCGCGTAGTTGCTATTATGTTAAGTCCAGGTAGTCTAGGGCCCATAAGCATGCTCTACGTGATATTCTCGTAACGTGATGATAAATTCGGATTCGCATAAACTATTTTGATTAAGGTAAATGAGACTAGTGAATGAACCTTATCATGTTTGGTCTTTTAAAAGAGAATAGTGTGATTCTAGTGAGCACCGGGATTTCAGGAGGTTATGAGCCGTATGCTTCGGTTCATGGATTCTATGACTCAAGCCGGTTTATTTCCAGCAGATCCAGCTACCTCACAGGCAGGAGGGGGCACAGACCCCTTCTGCTCAGGCTCCTGGACAAGCAGCTGCAGTGTATTAGACTCCGGGTGCACTACCCGCAGATGGGGGCCAGCCAGTTACTGCAGTGGCGCCCCAGCTCAGACCAGCTGCAAACGGTGATCCGCAGAAGTTATTGGATAGATGGACTAGGCTTCACCCTCCAATCTTCGGGGGTGAGAGACATGAGGATGCCCAAGACTTAATCGACAGGTGCAGGGACAGACTACACAACATGAGGATATTGGAGTCACATGGAGTTGACTTCACTCCTTTTCAGCTGGAGGGCAGGGCCCGTAGATGGTGATAGTTCTATATTCTTAGCAGGCCAGTAGGTTCTCCTCCCCTCACTTGGGGTCTGTTCACACAGCTATTCTTGGACAGGTATATCCCACCCTCTGAGAAGGAAGAGCTACGGTATCCGTTTGAGCATCTTGAGCAGGGTCAGATGTCCGTGACCGACTATAAGGCAAGGTTTTCTGAGTTGTCTCGCCATGCACTCATGATACTTTCCACTAATGCAGAGAGAGTGCGGAGGTTTGTTGCAGGGTTGCACTCCGGTATTCGAGCTAGCATGGCTCCGAGGTAGAGATGGGTACTGAGTATCACCTAGTAGTAGAGATTGCTCGTAGGATTGAGGGTTATCGCCAGAGAAGTATAGAGCAGTTTCAGCAGGACAAGAGGGTCCGGCTTTCTGGATAGTTTAGAGGTACCCCAACCAGAGGTAGGGGGCACACGGGGATGGGTCGGTCCTGCAGACCCCCGTATTCAGCACCACCACCTCCCCGAGGTGCTCCAGTGAGACCTTATTTTAGTGCGATGCCGGAGGGTTGTTACAGTCTGCCACCTAGTCAGGGTTCTTCTAGCGAATATTCTGGTCATCAGGGTTCTCCCAATGCGTACTTCAGTGCCATGCTAGAGATTTTTAATTGCTCACCAGCCATTTAGGGTCCTTCCGGTAGATATTTGGGACAGCAGGCTCAGACTTCAGGGCAGTAGGCTATGGTGCCGAGGGGCTTCTACGAGTGTGGAGATTCGGGTCACATAAAGAGGACCTGCCCCAAACTTAGAGGCAAGGCAGTACAGCAGGGTCAGCAGCCTGTGGTTTCATCACCGGCTGCCCTTCCACCTAGAGGCGGAGGGCAGACCGGTAGGGGCCATCCTAGAGGTGGGGGCCAGACATGGAGAGGTCAGCCAACTACTGCTCAGTCAGGCGGAGGCCAGCTAGCCAACGCTCCAGCCAGATTCTATGCTCTTCCAGCCAGGACAGATGCATTTGCCTCAAATGCCATCATCACAGGTATTATTTTTGTCTGTGATAGAGGCGAGGATACTCCAATAAGAAGAGCCTAACCAGGCCCTTGAGATAACAGCCCATACCATAGGGTAGCCCTACAGAGCCAAAATGAAAGGCCTTCATCATAGGCTAGCATAGCAGATACTTCGATATTATTTGATCCAGTGTCCACCTATTCATATGTATCATCTCTATTTGCTCGTTTCCTGGTTATTCCTTCTGCACCTTTGGGCACTCTTGTTCATGTGTCCACTCCTGTGGGTGATTCCATGGTTGTAAACTGGATCTACCGGTCCTGTGTGGTTACATTCTGTGGTATTGAGACTAGAGAAGATCTCCTGTTGCTTGACATGATCGACTTTGAGGTCATCCTGGGCATGGATTGGTTATCTCCATATCACGCCGTCCTAGATTGCCATGCCAAGACTGTTTCACTAGTGATGCCAGGGTTGCCGAAGTTGGAGTGGAGGGGTTCCACAGTTGATACCCCTAATCGGGTTATTTCTTTCTTTAAGGCTCGGCATATGGTCGAGAAGGGATGTTTGGATTATTTAGCTTATGTTCGAGATACCACCGCAGAGTCTCTGATGATTGATCTAGTTCCTGTAGTTTGAGAGTTTGCTGATGTGTTCCCTTCTGATCTTCCTGGCATGCCACCGGATCGTGATATTGATTTCTGTATCGATTTGTCTCCAGGCACCCAGCCTATATCTATCCCACCGTATCGTATGGATCCCAAGGAGTTGAAGGATCATCTTGAGGAGTTGTTAGCAAAGGGGTTTATTAGACCCGGTGTATCGCCTTGTGGTTCACCGATATTATTTGTGAAGAAGAAGGATGTGACTATGCATATGTGCATTGACTACCGCCAGTTGAACAAAGTCACCATCAAGAACAAGTATCTGTTGCCTCTTATTGATGATTTGTTCGACCAGTTGCAGGGTGTGAGGGTGTTCTCTAAGATAGACTTGAGGTCAGGTTACCATCAATTGAAGATTCGGGACACAAATGTTCCGAAGACTGTATTCCGGACTAGATATGGCCATTATGAATTTTTGGTGATGTCCTTTGACTTGACTAATGACCCAGCAACATTTATGGATTTGATGAACATGGTGTTCTATTGATTCCTTCTTCACCGTCTTCATTGATGACATCTTGATACTCACGTAGCCTGGGGGAGCACGATCAACATCAGAGAGTAGTGCTTCAGACCTTGCGAGAGCAGAAGCTATATGCTAAGTTCTCCAAGTGTGAGTTTTGGCTAGAGTCAGTGGCATTCTTGGGACATATTGTATCAGGAGAGGGTATTAAGGTGGATCCCAAGAAGATTGAGGCAGTTCAGAGTTGGCCACGCTATACTTCGGTGTCCGAGATCAGAAGTTTCCTGGGGTTAGCAGGTTATTACAGGCGATTCGTGCAGGGCTTTTCATCTATTGCATCACCTCTGACTAGATTGACCCAGAAGGGTGATATTTTACATTGGTCCGATGATTGCGAGGCGAGCTTCCAGAAGCTCAAAACAGCCTTGACTACAACACCAGTTCTTGTGTTGCCTTCCAGTTCAGGGATGTATTCACTGTATTGTGACGCTTCGCGCGTTGGCTTGGGTTGTGCGTTGATGCAAGAGGGGAGAGTTATTGCATATACCTCCCTTCAACAGAAGATTCATGAGAAAAATTATCCTATGCACAATTTGGAGTTGGCGGAAATTGTTCATGCTCTTACGATATGGAGGCACTACCTGTATGGGGCATCATGCGAGGTTTTTACTAATCATCGTAGCTTGCAGTATTTGTTCAAGCAGAGGGATCTTAATTTGAGGCAGCGCAGGTGGCTTGAGTTACTAAAGGATTATGACATCACCATTTTTTATCATCCGGGCAAGGCGAACGTGGTCGCGGATGCCTTAAGCAGGAAGGCAGAGAGTACGGGTAGCTTGGCATTCATTCTAGTAGAGGAGAGGCCACTAGCTTAGGACATTCAGTCCTTGGCTAACAGACTAGTGAGGTTGGACATTTCGGAGCCCAGCCGGGTTCTTGCGTGTATGGTTGCTCAGTCTTCATTACTGGGGGATATAAAGCCCCGACAGTTTGATGATAAACATCTGGCGGTTCTCAGAGAGACGGTGCTTCAGGGAGGTGCCAAGGAGGTTTCTATCGTCGAGGATGGTATTTTGTGGCTCCAGGGTCATCTATGTGTTCCTAATGTTGATGGTATGAGGGAGAGAATACTAGAGGAGGCACACAGTTCGCGATATTCCATCCACCCGGGGGCTACGAATATGTATCGTGACTTGAGGTAGCATTATTGGTGGCGGAGGATGAAGAAATACATAATGGAGTGTGCGGCTAGGTGTTTGAATTGCCAGCAGGTCAAGTATGAACATCAGAAGCCGGGTGGCCTACTTCAGCGGATGCCTATACCAGAGTGGAAGTGGGAGCGCATTACCATGGATTTTATAGTTGGGTTGCCACAGACTTTGCAGAAGTTTGATTCAGTATGGGTCATCGTAGATAGATTAACCAAGTCGGCCCACTTTATTCCAGTGGCGACTACTTATACAGCAGACAGGTATGCTCAGATTTATATTCGGGAGATAGTTCGGTTGCACGGTGTGCCTATTTCCATTATATATTATACAGAGGCCCTCAGTTCACTTCCCATTTCTGGAGAACCATTCAGAGTGAGTTGGGGACCCGCATAGAGCTTAGCACATCATTCCATCCTCAAATCGACGCACAGTTCGGGTGGACGATTCAGATTCTGGAGGATATGCTTAGAGCCTGTGTGTCACGACCCAAATCCCGAACCTGGTCGTGATGGCGCCTCTCGTAAAGACAAGGCCAGCCAATCAACCCAATTCATCCTTTTAAAATGATTATTTAACACAACTATAGTACAACATGGTTTAATAATACCAAATAGCGGAGATATAGAAAAAACAATGCGGAAATCCAACCCAACACAGCCCGACATCGGGGTGTCACTAGTCATGAGCTACTACAGAGTTCACTAAAGTACTAAAAGTCTGGAAACAGGAACAAAGTCTGAAAGTAACATGAACAACATAAAATAAGGGAGAAGATCCGGTGCCGCGGACGCTAGCGGTCACCTGGCTCAACTACGATAGAAAATCTTCAATCAGCTCAAACCCGCTACCGGGTGGTCAAGTACCTGCATCTGAACACGAGGTGCATGGAGTAAAGTGAGTACTCCAACTCAGTGAGTAATAAAAGTAAATAACAACTGAGCAGTAAGAAATCACGTATAACAGATCATCATGCTATAAAGAAGCAGTGAAAAACCCTTTGAGAAATAAGTGAAACTGTGAAGTTTTTAAAGGAAACATTTTAGCTCAGTTTACAGACTCTTTTGAAAATGCCCTTTTTCAACAGTACGCAAATGAATGCAGTAGAAATAGTGTATATGAGCACAAAACTCCGCCCCTCGGGCCCAACACTTAATGATCAGATGATACCAGAACTGCAGATAAATGTCTCTAGAAATATCACAAACAACAAATAATGAACAGATGCATGAATGCAATACAATGCATATGGTGGTACAATTCAGTACCCACTGCGGCGTGCAGCCCGAGCCACCCATATATGTTTAACGTCGACGGCGCTCAATAGGGGTGTGTACAGACTCTGGAGGGGCTCCTACAGCCAAAGCGCAATAACAAGCCATCTCGTGGCATCAAATCTAGGCCCTCAGCCTCATATCAATATCAGTATAATCAACCAGGCACTCGGCCTCAATATCAATATAACACCGCTGCGGCGCGCAGCCCGAGCCACCCATAATCAGTATAACACCGTTACGGCGTGCAGCACGAGCCACCCATAATCAATATAATACTGCTGTGGCGTGCAGCCCGATCCATTCTCAGTCCAAAAAATCATCATAAGCCCCTTGGGCATTTATAAAACAATAGTTCTCAGCCCGAAATATCATTTAAAATATCATTTGAGTTTTCAAAACATAGAAGTATGGCTGAGTTTGCAAAACAATATTTAAAACCTTGGACTGAGACCAAATGATATGCACAAATATGCTAAAATAGTAATATCAATCCCCGAAGGGTTCTACAGGTCGGCACACGGCCCCAAACATAGCAACAAGCCCAATGGATATCAATAAAATATGTGTATCAATCACCAATATAGTAGAAATATCACTCGGGATGGACCAAGTCACGATCCCCAATAGTAAACGACCCCGCACTCGTCATAGAATGCGTGTCAGGCCTCAACATAGCGTTAGGATGTGAAATCCGGGGTCTCAAACCCTCAGGATATCATTTACAAGCATTACTCACCTCGAACCGGTGAAATCTCTAGCTCACGACACCTTTACCCCTCAAATAGGCACGCGCATCGAATCTATCCAAAATCAGAGCGAATACATCACAATATGCTAAGAAAACATAACCCAATCGAAAAGACTCGAAAATCATCGAAATTTACGAAATTCGCAAAACCCGAGCCCTGGGCCCACGTCTCGAAACTCAGAAATTTTTACATCATCGGGTTTCTTATCTCGCCACTAGTCTATACATACAAATATCTCTTAAATCGGACCACCAATGGCCCCTCAAATCCCAAATTTAGAATTTCAATCTCAAGCCCTAATTTCTTATAATTTGGCTATATTTTCATGAATTTCAAGGATGATTTCACAATAAAATCATGTATTTAGTTCATAGGACTTACCTCCAATCACTTCCCATCAAAACCCCTTCAATTCCTGTCCAAAAGCTCTCAATAATGACCAAAAATGGTGGAAAAATGGGTTGGGTTCGCAGATGAAATGTTTTTAACATTCTGCCCAGATCACTGTAGCTAACTCTATGTGATAGCATTAGAGCCCTGCGATCGCATAAAACAAAATTCCAGGGCACTGTAGCTAACCCTATGCGATTTCATAGAGAAAAATTCCAGCTCCAAATTTAACCTTATGCGATCGCATAGAACAAATTTCCAGGGTCTCAAATTACTCTATGCGATCGCAACACTCCTTATGCGATCGCATAGCACAACCAAACAACCCCCATAATTCCTTATATGCGATCGCATGAAACCCTCTGCGATCGCATAGAACAAAAGTTCTCTGCAATTTTTTTGCTGTATTTTTCAACTCCAAAATTCCCATTAGCCATCCGAAATCACCCCGAGGCCCCCGAGACCTCAACCAAAAATACCAACACCTCCTAAAACATTATAAAAACTTGTTCCAATCATCAAAATGCCTCTAACAATGCCAAAACCATCAAATTACATCGAATTCAAGACTAAGTTCTTCTAAAACTTCCAAAACACACATTCGATCAAAAACCTATCCAAAACACGTTCGAATAACCTAAACTTTTGCACGCATATCCCAAATCACCTAATGAAGCTGCAGCAACTCTCAGAATTCCATTCCGACTCTCGGATCAAAATCTCACCTATCAACCGGAATTCGCAAAAATACTAACTTCGCCAATTCAAGCCTAATTCTACACCGGACCTCCAAATTCAATTCCGATCGCACTCCCAAGTCATAAATCACCCGCTGGAGCTAACCAAACTATCGGAATTCACATCCGAGCCCTCTAACTCATAAGTCAATATCTGGTTGACTTTTCCAACTTAAGCCTTCTGAAAAGAGACTAAGTGTCTCATTTCTTATCAAAACCATTGCAAATCAACCTGATTACACAAGATACTGATAATGAAGCATAAAGAAGCTGAAAATGGAAAAAACGAGGCTGTAATACCTGAGACGATGGGTCGGGTCGTCACATCCTCCCCAACTTAAACAAACGCTCGTCCTCGAGCGTACCCAGAGTTGTACTAGAAGCCAACCAGTAGCTGAATGACCTTACCAAGCATATACCCGGGATGATCCCATGTCACCCTATCTCTTATAGGTCCGACAACACAACATAGCTAAAATTACCCAATCCAGTCTAGCCCATAATTCACAGAACTACCTTTTCACTTCTGAAACCATCAATACGATCAAAACCTCACACCTATACTTTGAATATTCCCGAACCAGCTGTAATAACCCATACTTGCAACCTCAATGAAATCATATGATATACCACGTAATCCAAGCACTCGAAATGATAATTTCTATTCACAGTAGTTACCCACAACAACCAAATACCGATAGAAAACCTCTTATTTAGCTAAAGTCTTATTCTATCACTTTCATATACTGCCAACGATAAATAAAACACGCGATAAACCGTAACCATTCCTCAGGTCACCCATACATGAAGCCACTTCCTTGTTGACTAATACCACAA
>MU746415.1:0-14574 GCA_026770625.1 Nicotiana glauca
GTTCTAGCAGGGTAGCTTGTATTCCAGAGACCAGCGGACGGCTGGCAAGCATTGCTTTATTAATTGGGCCTTCATGGCGGATATCAATGCAGAGGTTTCTACCATTGATTCAGTTCCGGTATCAGGGGACTTGTTCGGATGCGGTTCTTGTGGCCGGGCATGAGACTATATGTGTTTATTGTAATGAGCAAATTTGGCTCGATGTGCATCTCCTTTTGTGAGATATATGTGCGGATCGGGTGGCACGCCGCCACGGGTATGTTATCTAGATCGGGTTGCACGCCGCAACAGTGTGATGTGGAGAATAGTTTTCTATATGTTACTTTGTATGCCTTGCTTCCTTGTTTCTGAGGAAAGTCCGTATTGGGTATTGCTCGGCGAATAGCGCATCGGTTGTGTCCGTTCAGGATTTAATAGTGTATATTACTTGTTTCACCGTGGGTGTGATGGATTGCTTGGTTTCAGACCTCAATCTGTGCGTGGCTGACCGTGTTGAGCATAGTGTCTTGAGGTGCTTCATGGGTAATAGTGTTTGGATAGAATCGCGCGTTGTGGCAAGGCCACGTGAAGTTATGACCTTTCGAGGAGGTTTCAGGTACTCTATTTCTATGATGTGAGACGGGATCTCAGTTTTGTGTTGTAATGGTACTGAGGAGTTTGAGTTACAACTCTTTTGTTGGAGTCGTTTGTCATGAGTTGAGTATGTTCAGATCGCCCATCATTGGTGCGTGGATTATGCAAGTTGTGGCTTAGGCCTGTGATGAGGTGTCATATCACCAGAGTGGTACGTTGAATTCGAGGTGATCGTTGGAGTCATTAATGAATGCGAGCAGATTTGATTACAACTTGTTGGAAGAATAATATCGAGGTTTGGCTCGAAAATTTGTTGTGGTATTAGTCAACAAGGAAGTGGCTTCATAAACGGAGAATCTGAGAAAATGATACAGTTTACCGCGTGTTTCATTATTTGTTGGTAGTAAATGAAAGTTCTAGAATAAGACCTTTGCTGATAAGAGGTGTTTCCATCGGTATTCGGGTGTTGTGGGCAACTGTTATGAATAGAGGCTATCGTTTCAAGTGTTGGATTATGTGGTTTGTTGCAGGGGTTTACCTGAGGTTGCAAGTATGGGTTATTACAGTTGGTTCGGGTTTATTTTGAATATAAACGTGAAGTTCTGATCTGGTGTATGGTTTCGGGAAGTGCAATGTGGTTTATGGTTTGGATGGACTGTGAAATTCCAGCTATATTGTATTATCGGACCTATGTGAGATAGGGTGACGTGGGATCACCCCGAGTATATGCTTGGTAAGGTCATTCAGCTATTGGGTTGCTTCTAGTACAACTCCGGGTACGCTCGAGGACGAGCGTTTGTTTAAGTTAGGGAGGATGTGACGACCCGACCCGTCGTCTTATGTGTTACTACTTTGTTTTCCCCTTATTGTGTTGCTTCATGTTTCTATATCAGTATTAGAGTCGATCGGGTGTAATCGAATTGGTTTTGGTTGAAAATAAGGCACATAGCCTCTTAGAAGGAAGCTTGTTTTAAAAAAGTCAACCGGAAGTTGACTATGTGGTTAGAGAGTTCGGATGTGAATTCCGGTGGTTCGGTTAGCTTCGGGGGGTGATTTGTGACTTAGGAGTGCGATCAGAATCGAATTTGGAGGCCCGGTGTAGAATTAGGCTTGAATTGGCGAAGGTTGAATTTTGGCGAACTCCGATTGATAGGTGAGATTTTTATCCGAGGGTTGGAATGGTATTCCGAGAGTTGCAGTAGCTTCGTTAGGTGATTTTGGATATGTCTGCAAATTTTCAGGTCATTCGGACGCCGTTTGGTTGGGTTTTTGATCGAATGCGTGTTTCAAAAGTTTTTAAAGAACTTAGGCTTGAATCCGATGAAAATTGATCATTTTAGTGTTGTTTGATGTGTTGTGATGATTGGAGCAAGTTTGAATGATGTTATGGGATATGTTAGCATGTTCGGTTGAGGTCCCAAGGGCCTCGGGTGAGTTTCGGGTGGTCAATCGGACCATTTTTGGCTTTGAAAGTAGCAGTTTTTGCTGTCATATGGTTGCAGAGTATTAACCATTCGCGTTCGCATAAGGTCTATGCGTTCACGAAGAAGGAATTCTTAGATCTATTGGATTACTCTTCACGTTCGCATGTTTTTATTCGCGTTCACGGAGGGTTGGCTAGCTGGGCTTCGCGTTCGTGACAGCCTTGCCGCATTCGCGTACAAGGAGATTTGGCAGGTCTGGAAATGTGCTTCGTGTTCGCATCAGGGACTCTGCGTTCGCGGAGGTTGAGGAAATAAGGCATCGCGTTCGCGACCTCTTTGTCGCGTTCGCGTAGAACAAAGGTCACCTAGGCAGACCTGTTTTTATAACATTTCATCCGCGACTTAGGTTCATTTTCCACCATTTTTGAGCGAGCTTGGGAGCTTTTGGCAAGGAATTAAGAGGGTTTCGACTGGGAATCGATTGGAGGTAAGTTTTATGAGTTAAATACATGATTTTATCGAAGATTCATCCATTAATTCTCTGAAATTGGGTACAAAAATTGAAGAAATTAGGGCTTGGTTTTTGCTATGTAAATTTGGAATTTGATGGCCCATTTGAACTCCGATTTTGATGAACTTTATATGTACGGACTCGTGGCGAGACGAGGAATTCGGTAACGTGAGTTTTGTAATTTTTCGAGAAGCAGGCCCGGGGCTCGGGTTTTGCTAGTTTCGAGGTCCTTGCTATAATTCGATTGTTTTCGATTGGGTATTGTCCCATTTGCATATTGTGATGTATTCGCACTGTTTTTGGCTATTTTCGACGAGCGTGGAGGCTGATTTGAGGGGCAAAGGCATCGTGGGCTTGAGATTTCGCCTGTTCGAGGTGAGTAATACTTGTGAATGATATCCTGAGGGTTTGAAACCCCGGATTTGCACATCATAGTGTTGTATTGTGGTGACTTGCACGCTGGACCTGAGCATGGGGTAGAGCACCATTGGGGATTGTGCCTTTGTCCGTCCCGGTTGTTGGTTTTTTTGCCGCAAAATTGTAAATGATTTGTTGTTATCATTATGACTTGGGCTCATTGCCATACTTGGGGCTTATTGCCGATTATTTGAACTCTTTATGAACTATCATCAATGTTTTCCTCACTATTGAAATATTATTTGAACTCAGTCCATGTGATTTACACTATTTTCATGAACTCAACTATATTTTACTTAAACTTGGAGTTTTAACAGATATCTGAACTATTGTTTGAGCTGAGTATTTTTGTTTTACTGACGCCCGAGGGGCTTTTGACTATTTTGGACTGATTGAGGCCGAGGGCCATATGTGAGGGCATGAAGAGTGATATGAGGAGGCTTTTAGGCCTCGAGTGTTATGTGAGGAGGCTTTCAGGACTCGAGTGTTATGTGTGCATTCTATATTATTCCTGGATCGGGCTGCACGCTGCAGCGGTGTGATATTGATATTGCGCTTGGGCTGTAGAAGCCCCTCCGGAGTCTGAACACCCACAGTGAGCGCGGGTACCCAAATGGATCGGGATGCGCGCCGCAGCGGTCATATGCATTGCATTGTATTCATGCATTTACTCCTATTTGTACTACGTGGCATGCCATTTAGCACTTATATATCATTGGCATACATACTGTTACTTGCCTTGTTGACCAGATGTCCTAGTGTTATATGTTAAGGAGTGCTGTGCCCAAGGGGCCTATTTATGAGCCGACTTGCTCTAACTGATATAGAATTCATATGCTTGGCTGTTGAAAAAGGAAAAAGGGATATTTGTAAAAGAGATTTTGTAAAAGAGATTTTTAACTGATCTTGAGATTTTCTAAAGGATTTTCACAGTATTACGATTTTTCTCAAAGGGTTGTACTGTCCTTTATAGCATTTTGGTGTGCCCATACGTGTTTTCTTATCGCTCAGATATTATTCTCTCTTATTACCACTGAGTTGGAAGTACTCACTTTACTCCCTGTGCCTTGCGTGCAGTTGCAGGTATTGTTGACCCGGTAACGGGTTATCAGCAGGACCGAAGGCCATATTGTGGCAGTCGAGCAAGGTGACCGCCAGCGTTCGCGGCACCGTATTCCATCTTTGAATTCCAGTTTTATCTTGTATTTATATATACTTTGTTGGCCCAATAGCAGTGTCCCTACTCATTAGATGCTCGTGACTTGTGACACCCCGGACGAGTTGTATTGGGATGGAATTAATAGTTAAAAGTCAACAAGATGTATTTTCTATTCTTTATGGTTAATAGCTGTTTAATAAGAGGATTTGGGGTTGTTGGCTGGCCTTGTCTTCATGAGAGACGCCATCACGATCGGGTATGGAATTTGGGTCGTGACAAGAAGCTACACGAAGTGCACCCTTCTCCATGATGTAGAAGACTCAGAAAGAGGAAGGGATTCGCGACAGTTTATATACAATTCAACAAATATCAAAGCGGTAAAATATTTAGCACATAAGGCATGGAACATGTAGCAAAATCAAATAAAGTCAAATACAACAATTTTAACTGAGCTCGAATTCTTGAACCCTGAACTGAAATTCTGGGTTCTTCTCCCCAGTAGAGTCGTCAGAGTTGTCACACCTCCTTTTTTCGGCTTTGCTACACCCGTGAAGGGTATAATAAAAGGAGTTTTTTCCAATTAAAGGACAATCGAAACGAGATTCATTTATTAAAGATTCAGAGTCGCCACTTAGGAGATTTATGGTGTCCCAAGTCACCGGTTTGAATCCCGAATCGAGGAAAGGGTTTGACTCTGTATTACAATCGCGAACCAGAAATCCGAGTAAGAAATTCTGTTAACCCGGAAGAAGGGGTTAGGCATTCCCGAGTTCCGTGGTTCTATCACGGTTGTTCAACTGCTATATTTCGCTAAAATCTGATTTTGATACATGTTTAAACCTATAGTGCAATTTTAAAGTTATTTACCACTTTTTGTCAATTATTAAGAAAGTGAAAGTCGTTTAAGAACGTGTTTTCGGATCACGTCACATGAAATGCACCCGGATCCTCGACACATTCCTATTCAACGTTTTTGGATTTGGATTTGGGTTGCATGAAATGCACACCCGTATTTAGGAAGGTAAATTTATTAAAAGCGCGCCTAAAGCGACTAACGTATTATTTACTTTTGGGAAGGCCGTGAAATTTGCTAAACGGCCTGAATTTCTAAGTATTTTAATTAAGTAATTAATGAGGGCCCCGTATTTTGTATATTTGATTTGGCGAGGCTCGTCTCATTTTATTATTAGAAGGCCAACCTAAAGCAAACTAAACTTTTTCTATTTATTATTTGTTTGTAAATGGCTAATTAATTCACGAATATAAATTCGGGTCTCGAATTCAAACAAAAGGGAAACCCTTTTAGCTTGAATCCGCTACCTAATTCAAAATCCAATTTTATATTTATGATTTAATTCCCATGTTCCTAATATACTTTGTTAAAGGAGTTTAACTCACAGTGATTATTTTTGGCCTTAAACATATGTGGCCAAGTATTAACTAATTATTAACCTAGAATCTAATAGGCATTTGTAACTTCACATTTATACATTTTTTGAACAAATTCAACGCATGATTTGAATACCAGGCACTAAGCAGTAGGATTTTCAGAATTTTTATTGTTGAAACTTTAATTTTTCAAACAAATAGAATTGATAGTGAAAACATGTAATCTATTTTCAGTCTATGATTAAGAAGCATATTTCTGCTATCTATTCACAATATCTACACTAGCCGATTTTTATGCTGCATATTCACATTAATTGGAACTTCCAGCTGAGGGTTATGGTATTAAAATCAACGCTTGTTCCACATTACCAATTGGAAACAAATTAAACGTGAAAACACATCCTTCTACAAGCTATTGTCATTAAACAAGGCCTTTCCTGTTAACGGAATCTAATACAGCCATAGACGGCTCTTAACAATAATACAACAACTAATTATCAGATGTATATGTAATCCATTAAAATTGACTAAAATAACATAACTATTATATTTGCCTAACATGACATTAACAGACCTAAAAGCAAAGTTTAACAGTCTAATTTATTACATGTATATCAATGTCTAGATAAAGCAGTAAACTAAATTTATGAGTATTTATACTAACCACAGTAAAACAAATTGACAAAAACATTAGATGAACTTCATTGAGCACCAAGTATCACTTGTATTATCATTTTGCAGGAGAAATTACATCAAAATAAGCCAAGTGTGTACCTGGAATTAAGCAACAGAGAAGGAGGAAGTCAGCAAGAGGATATTAGGAAAAAGCAGTGAAATTCCAGTAGCAACACAGTCCAGGAAATAGAATGATCAGTCCAGGAATATTTAAATCAAATAGGATTCAGAGGATTCACTTCAACACAGCACCAACTCAACCAATTTTTAACCCAGAATTGAACACTAACATGCAGACAACCAGTAAAACTCCCAAACTAGATTCAAACCAATAATTCCACTCGAAATCAACTAAAATAGCTAAAAATGAAACTCTGAACAGTGAATCAATATTCAGAAGCTGGAATAAACCTTCAAACTCAATGAAACAGTGACTATTTTTTGATTTTTCTACTGATTTGCTATATTTTTTTTTTTTTGATTTTTAATGTAAAACTGAGATATAGAAAGAGATTTTGAATTTTCTAAGATTTGAAATTCAAATTGCAGGATCAGATTTGTAAAGAGGATTTTTTGGGGGAATTTTAGGGCTTCCAACTTTTTTTTTTCATCAAGGCACTATTCATGCCTTTTTATAGGCCAAAGGAGGGGTATTTTCAATTCAGTCCTCTTATTTCTAACTTGTTACTCAAGTAAGTGCCCTTATTTTTGTGACTTTCAACTTAAAACCCATTCTAGAAAGTCTTAGGGAGTTCTATCCTAATTTTCCTAATCTTAAAATACCTATATTACCCTTGACTTAGTTTTAAATTTACCAATCTTAACAAAACTACCCTTTTCTATGCCCAAACTATCCCTGAAACCCCCTGAAATTACTATCCCATTAATCCTTCAACAGCTATAACCAATACTAATTTCAAAACTTTTAAAATGAATTATTGAATCCAATTAGTACCTAAACAAAGCTGAAAATTAAACCTAGATCATACTACTAAATCGACATTAAACTAAGCTAATCCAAACAATAAAAAACCAAAGAAATGGAACTAAAAACTGGACCAATTATCAGAGAATTCCAACAAAAATCGACTAAAATTAAAGCTAAGCTAATAATGCCAAAAACATAATCATCAATATAATAAAGAAAAGGAAATCACTGAGTTTACTCACTCCTATAGTTTAACTAGGCCAAAATCTAAATTTATTACTTTTGAAAAAAAAACACTGTAAAGAACCTAACACAATATCCCTGCCATGATTACAATTCGACTAAATAACAAGAATCGGGCAATAACTATAATTCGAACACATAAAAATTTGTAAAAATCAGAGCAAATAGAGACGGGCATGAGATTGACTTATGGAAAAAAGAAAAGAAGATAGAAGCAAGAGTAATACCTACAAGACTGTCCAAGCATCGAAGCTGCTAGTAGGAATTTTGACATCTTTAGGGCTCACTTTCACTTCAAATTCGTCGAGCTCTGTTGAGTTTTGAGGGTAACAGGTTTTGGATTTGGAGAGAGGAGAGAACGATGAGCATATGGTATAAATTTGGGGCTGTTTGGGCGATGTCGCCGCCGTAGGCGGTAGAGACGGCGACAACAAATTTGACCATTTGAAGGTCTGTGGTAGGATTTGAAAGGAGATGAGGGCATATTCATGAAGAGGGCGTCGAGGTGGTACAAGGGTGTGAATTTGAGAGCCACCGGAGATGGTGGCGATTTCTCCGGCGGTGGCGGCGGCGGCGTAACAAGGAGGTACGAGGAGGATGCTCTTGTCATTAGGGTTATGACAAATACTGCTATATTTTATGTAATATAATCGATCACATCCGGGCCGTTGGATTAGATCAATGGACGGACAGGATTAGAAGGGGAAAAATGACGTCGTTTGGAGATGGACTGGGTAATGGCTTGGGCCGGACGGGTTGGGAAGGGATGTTGGGTTATTTAATTGGGCTGGGGCGTGTATTTAATTCAAGGGGCCCAATGTTGAGTCTTTTATTCAAAGAAACCCTTTCCTTTTAATTTCTTTTTTGTTTTTTTCTTTTATTTCTTTTACTTATTTTTGTTTTTTGTATTTTATTTTGTATTTTTGTATTTTTATTTTTTCTAATTTTATAAAATGCTAAATTAACCATCATAATAAAATTGCATTTAGATTTCCTAGTTAATTCCTAATTAAAAGAAATATGCAAACTAATACTAGTTTGAACTAAAAATGCAAAATAGACCATTTTTGTTATTTTCTTTATGCAAAATTAAATCCCTAAATGCAAGTGCATATTTTTGTATTTTCATATGAATTATCATGCACAAATAAAAATGCAACCAATTAACACAAAATTCAACAAAATTCACAAAAATTATAAAATAATAAAGAAATCATTTTATTTGGAATTTTTAGGAATAATTCATATATATATGGAAAAAATGACGTGCTCACAGTTGATGTGTGCGAGCTTTCAGAATTAAAGATTCAACACTGTTCAAGATAGTAAAGATTGAGAAAAAGCATGACTGCTTTGTTAACACTATGAAAGTAGATCAAAGTCATGCTACTTCAAAGTTGATTAGTGATTACATTATCGACAATCTTTGGGACCCAAGATTTGAAGTTACACTAGCTTTTGTCATGGCAGAGATGCAAAAATTGCATGGACTAGACATTGGATATCACAAGGTGTGGCGTGCTATTCAACATGCTTCCGCTTTAATAAGAGGAAGTCCCGAAGAGAATTATGAATTACTGTCTTCATACTTGTATATGATGACAAGTAAAAATCCGGGAACTTATACTAACATAAAGATAGACGACAATAACAGGTAAACAATTTAGTACATGCTATCTTTAACCTTGTTAACTTTTGAGTTGTAACCAGAAGTTGAGGACTGACTGTCCTTAAGTTTTGAACTTGTAATTCAAAGTTAAGGACTGCCAGTCCTTAAGTTTTGAACTTTGAAATCAAAGTTAAGGACAACATGTCCTTAACTTTATAACTTGGAAATGAAAGTTAAGGACTGCCAGTCCTTAAGTTTTGAACTTTGAAATCAAAGTTAAGGACATCATGTCCTTAACTTTATAACTTGGAAATGAAAGTTAAGGACTGACTGTCCTAAACTTCAGGTATTTTAACCTTGTTTTATATTATATTTTCAGATTTGTTTATATGTTTTATGCATATGGATCATCAATAGCTGGTTGGAATCATTGTAGACCAATGATTGCTGTTGATGCAACTTTTTTGAAGTCAAAATATCGTGGTGTTTTAATGATTTCAGTTTCAAAGGATGCAAATAACCAAATTTTCCCATTAGCCTTTGGAATAGTAGAATCTGAAAATAATAATTCCTATAAGTGGTACTTTAGTCAGCTTCACAATGCAATTGGGAGCCATGAAAATTTATTTTTTTTATCAAACATGCATCAAGCTATTGCAAAGGTATATCCTGAAAGCCATCATGAGATTTGCATCTATCATTTGGAGCAGAACCTAAAGCGAAGGAAGGTGAAAAGTGAGGTCATAAAATTATTCCAAAGTGCTGCAAGAGTATACAAGCGCAAAGAATTTGACCTATACATGTCAGATATAGCAAATGTAGATAAGAAGACTTATGACTACTTGATGGAAGAACCACCGGAAAGATGGGCACGTTCTTGTAGTCCACGATGAAGATATGTATGCTCACAACAAACATAGTTGAGTCGATGAATTCTGTCCTATTAGGAGCAAGGGAGCTGCCTATACTAAGAATGATAGATTTCATTCAAGTGAAGCTACAACGTTGGTTTTACGAAAGAAGAAATAAAGCACAAGGAACATTTTATGATATTTCTTGTTAGGTAGAGGAGGAATTGAAGAAAAGAATAGATTTAGCATTTACTTTGAATGTAAGTATTATGTTCTATGTTTATATTATGATTTTAACAATATTTAACATAATGTGATGACCCGACCCGTCGTCTCATGTGTTATTGCTCCGTTTCCCCCCATTTCATGCTTCTTCATGTTTCGTTATCAGTATGTGGTGTGTTAGAGTTGATTTGGATTGATTTTTGATAAGAAATGAGACACTTAGTCTTTTTAAGGGAAGCTTAAAATGGAAAAGTCAACCGAATGTTGACTATTGAGTTAGAGGGCTCGGATGTGATTCCCGGTGATTCGGTTAGCTTCGAGGGATGATTTGTGACTTAGGAGTGTGATCGGAATTGATTTTGGAGGCTCGGTGTAGAATTAGGCTTGAATAGCGAAGTTAGCATTTTGGTGATATCCGGTTGATAGGTGAGATTTTGATTCGAGGGTCGGAATGGAATTCCGAGAGTTGCAGTAGCTCCGTTAGGTGATTTTGGATATGTGTGCAAAGTTTCAGGCCATTCAGAGGTGGTTAGGTTGGGTTTTTGATCGAATGTGCAATTCGGAAGTTTTTAAGAAACTTAGGCTTTGATTTGAGGATAATTGAGGATTTTGATGTTAACGATAGTTTTTTGATGGTTCGAGCGAGTTTGAATAAGGTAATAGATCATGTCTGTGCTTTTGGTTGAGGTCCCGGGGGCCTCGAGGTGAATTCGGGTGGTTAAACGGAGAATTCGGAGTTTGTTGCATGCTTGAAGTTGCTGGTTCTGTCATTTTCACATCTGCGGAAAAGGGACCGCATAAGCGGTTCTGTAGATGCGGCTAAGGGGTCGTAAAAGCGGTTCTGGAAGGTTTGGAACTCTTACGCAAAAGCGGACAAACGTCCGCACAAGCGGCAACCACATGTGCAGTTTAAGACCGCAGAAGCGGTCCCTGGGATTTAAGTGAGATCGCAGAAGCGATCATTTGGTCGCGGATGCGGTGACCGCAGGTGCGGTAATTTAACCGCAGGAGCGGAAATAGACCTGGAATTAAAGTGAACAGTGTTCAGAATTTGAAAGAGAAGGAAAAATATTTTGGACTTCGACTTAGGCGGTTTCTTGGGCGATTTTGAAGAGAATTCGAAGGGGCTTCACCAGGTATGCATTATTGGACTCGGATTATGTTATTATGGTGTAAAAACATGGATTAATCACTGAATTTCAAGGAATTAAAGGTTAAAAATGGAGGTTAGAGCTTGAAACTTAAGAGAGTTTAAATGTGGGTTTTGAAGGGGCAATTGAACCCCAATTTTGGTAAATTTGATATGTATAGACTCCTGGCGGGACGAGGAATTCGGTGATGTGAATTTTGTAATTTTTCGAGAAGTGGGCCCGGGGCTCGAGTTTTGCCAACTTCGTAATTTTTGGTGTTTTTCGAATTCTTTTGATTGGGTTATGTTTCTTTAGCCTATTGTAATATATTCGTTGTGGTTTTGGCCAGATTCGACGCGCGAGGAGGTCGATTCGAGAGGAAAAGGCTTAGAGGACTAGTCTTGTGGCCGGTTTGAGGTGAGTAATAGATGTAGATGATGACCTGAGGGTTTGAAACCCCGGTATATCACATTGTGATGCTATATTGAGGCGAGACACGTACTCTACGGTGAGTGCGGGGTCGTTTGTGGTCGAGGACTATGGCTTAGTCCGTCCGAGTGATGTTCATACTATGTTTTTGACTAGAAATTGATTGGTAAACATCATACTTGGATTGCTATAAGCATATTTGGGCTGTGTGCCGATTAATTGGATTCCTTAGGGATTATTATCATTGTTTCCATGATGCTTAGCATTTTTTCATGATATCAATCCGGAGATAAACACTGTCTCGAAATAATTAGTAATTTTCTAAAGTTTTAAACACTTAATCTATAATTCCTTATAATTGGAACTGAAAATGATAAACTTGATTGTGCATGTGTGGCTTACATGCATATATCTGGACTGAGTGTGGATCGGGTTGCACGCTGTAGCGAATGCTACGATGATATTGTGCTTGGGCTGTAGGAGCCCCTCCGGAGTTTGAACCCCCACAGTGAGCGCGGGTACCCAAATGGATCGAGTTGTACGCCGTAGCGGTCATGTGCATTGCATTGCATTCATGCATCGATATCTATCTGTTTTACCTGTCATTACCTGATGTTGTTCCACCGTTAAACGTGTAGAATTATTGGTTATAGCTTTGCATTGTTATATTTCGGGATTTCTTACTATAAGCCATTATATATGTCTATTACCACTGAGTTGGAAGTACTCACTTTACTCCCTGCACCATGTGTACAGATTCAGGTGTCTCGGGAGCATAGTCGAGCTATTTGCTGCTTTCAGAGTTTTTCAGGAGTTTTTGAGGTAGCTGCCTGACGTCCGCAGGACCCGACTCCTCCCCTATCCTTTTTATCTTTCCGCATTTTAGAACATCAATATTATTGAGGATTTATTACTCGGTGTTATTAGAGACTCTAGACTCATGACCCCAGGTCTTTGGGAGATGTTGGTTATGTCAGTGTTTCAGACCGTTTCTATTTAAATTGCTCGGGAATAGACTTAACAAATTGCTAATTTCATGTTGTTACTCGGTAATGGGATTTGTGATTGGGTTGTGTGTATTGATTGGTCGGGCTTGCCTAGCAATTGTGTTGGGCGCCATCCCGACCGGGATTGGGGTCGTGACAAGTTGGTATCAGAGCCTAGGTTACTAGGCCTCATGAGTCATGATCCGGTTAGTAGAGTCTCGCGGATCAGTACGGAGACGTCTGTATTTATCATCGAGAGGCTGCAGAACCTTTAGGAAAACTTCATTTTCTTGGAATTCTTGTAGTGCGTACTTGATTCAGCTTGAGATATAACTCTTGAAATTCCTTCCACACGTCTGTATGCGCATGTGAGCGCTCAGTATTGTATGTACCTTGATGGCTTGTGATTCCCCGATCAAGGGGCGAGATATGATCTTCGTGATTATATCGGGCCAGTCTGGAGGACTTGAGGCCGGATCTTTGCCTATGGCTTGAGCACCAAGGTGTTGATTGTATGCACAAGCATTTTGAACTTATATATTTGGTATTGTCCTTATTAGTCGGAATGGAGATTGGATATCTATGTGATGAGTATGTTAGTGCTGCGAGATGTATCTATGTGACTTGGTAGTGACGAAGAAGTCTGTTGGATAGTAGGTGAACTATTAAGTGTTCGATTACTATTGTGATTCGATGTGTAGCCCGAGTTATGGGCGCGTGAAGAATGTTTTTGTATCTCCTAGTTGGGAAGTAAGTGCATCACGGGTGGCGGTATGAGTTCATACTCAGGAAAACTAAATGGCTATTTTATGTGTATGATGGTGGAAGGTGTGCTAAAATACTAAATTGAGGCGAAGTAGGTGGGTTATCTCCTGCGGAGTGTTCTTAAGGGGTACGATTCTTATGTATATTGTTAGAAGATATCATGTGTAATTGAATGGTACATGTTGCAATTTGAAAATTTGGCTCGCTTCAGAGAGTGGACTCAGCTGATGTGGGGATTAATGCGAGGTTTGTAGAGGATTTCAGTATCCAAGGATCTATGTTTTCATAAACTAGTAGATGATTTGAGTTTAATCTCACTATAATATTGTGGCATCATTAGAGTAAAAGTATTATGGGTTATTAAATGTGTCCTGATAGATGGCTTCGAGCCAAGTTGGGGAGGTTGCTGTTGATTAGCTGATCGCACGGTTATGTGCTATGTTGTTTCCGTTTTGAGGTATGCTGGCGGATCAGTCCTGGTTGCAGAAAATGAGCCGAGGATGGCACGAGTGAAGCAAAATTTTGATAAAGGTTACATGGTGCTTCGTAGATGCGAGGAAATAATAGGATGTCTTGAGCTGTTATTCATAAAGAATGCTCAGTGTATAGAGAAGGAAGATGTTCGTTTGTATTGGTATGAGATCATGTCCTGCGGTGTTAGAGTGCTAATAAGGCACGAGTAGTTATGTTCGTTAAGTAAGATAATTTACAGTTGTGTAAGAGTGAATGACTCTCGAGAATGGTTTTATTGTGACCAAGATTTGCCATGTAATAGTCAGGTGTCTTAAGGTAGTGTATGTGGCTAGGGACTATGTTTTCATTAGAAAAGATCAAGACATGTGGTATTTCTGGGATAAGTTGAGAGAGTATTCAGTGGCCTTTGGGTCTTAGACAATGTGGTCTTATGTGCGAGTCTCGTGTGGTAAGCCTGGATTGAGGCATTGTGATGCTACAGCGAGGGAGAAATATCAAGTGGATGATGAATAAAAAGAGAAATTAGATAGATGGAATAGCTTGATAGTAGACCGAATCGGTATGGTAAGGATATGATTAACTCTTCGTATGTGTTCGAGGTAATGAGTGTTTACTGGTATTGTGCAGCAAGGCTCTTGAGTTTTGATAGCTTATTTAGCTTGGTTCGGGTAGAAGGACCCAGTCCTGGCAGTTTAGCTTGTGCAAATGGAGTTAGCAGAGATGTTCTTGTTGGGTTTTACCGTGGTTTGAAGATGAGTATATTTTCTATGGGTATGCGAAGCATGG
>MU746430.1:12433-27510 GCA_026770625.1 Nicotiana glauca
AACTAAAATACACAAAAATATATTATTAAAAATTAAGAGTTGGAACGAGTTTACCGAATCGCCGAACAACTTCTTGAAAATTGAAAATCGTTGAAGACTTGAAGACTTCAATTCACTAACTTCACAATTTTTTACGAAATTTCAACAATAAAATAAGCGATTCTAGTAGAGAGATTGAGAGATATTGATGAATTGGTGAGTAAAAATGAAAGAATTAGGGGGTATTTATAGTTGAGAAATGGGAAAAAGTATAATTATATAAAGTTTGGGATTAAAATAAAGTTTTGGGGCCAAATGGCTATTTTATAAAATGCCAAACGGTCAAAAAATAGCCCCAAGCGGCTAATTTTTAAATATGGTCGTTGGGCTGTTTTTTTTTTTTTAAATTTTAAATTATAGTCGTTAGGCCCGCTAGGCCCGGTTGGCCCGGACCAAGCCCGTCAGCCGGTCCCGGGCTAAACGGTCCCGGGCTCGTGGGCCTACCGTTGAACACCAGCCCGCCTCGGGCTTTAAAAGACCGTTAGGACCGGCCCACCAGGGCCGTTAGGACCGCGGACCTGCTCCGGTCCGGTTCAGGCCCGGCCCATAGTGCAGTCTTAGGTTGGTGTTCGGGGTGCCCCAAGCATACTTCGACGTATTATGTGAAAATTTATGAAAATGAGTTTGTAAGTTGAAATTTTAAGCTTTGGCGATTCTTGTTATTTTTTGTTATTTTGATGATTTGAAGTAGCGAGCAAATTTATATGATGTTATTACACTTGTGTGCATGTTCGGTTTGGAGATCGAGGGGCTCGGATGAGTTCCGATAAGTTCTGAGTGTTATTGAACTTAGTGTTTCAAATCTGCAGGTCTCGCAATTGGAATGACCTGTTTGCAAATGCGAGCCCCGATTTCGCTAAGTTGGGCTCGCAAATGCAATATCTAGGGAGGGGTTGTTGATTTCGCAAATGCGAAGATAACATCACAAATGCAATCTTGTGAACTCAACTGTTGCATTTGTCATGTCGCAAATACGACCAGATTTCAGCTGGGTAAGATTCACAAATGCCAAAGATAGACCGCAGATGCGAATGGAGGCATGTTTGCAAATGCGGGGGTTTTGTCGCTTTTGCGACAACTGTTGGCTGGGCAACTATTCGCTTTTGTGAATAGTGATACGTTTTTGTGAACATCGTAACTGCAAACTATATTTCGCAATAGCGATGTTTACAGCTGGGTAAAAGAGAGGAAAGTTAGAATTTAGCTTATTTTACACCATTTCTCAACCTTAAGCACTCTATAGACGTTTTTTGAAGAACGTTTTCTTTCCAAATTCATGGGTAAGCATCTTTAGCTAGTTTTTAATCAATTTAAACTACTTTTTTTAATAATTTTTAACATCAAATATATGAATTTCAAAGTAGAAATTGAGGATTTTCAGTAGAATTTAGGATTTTGTAAATTTGAGATTTAAACCCCATACAAGTCGGATTTCAAAACAAATTGCATATCTGGGCTCGCGGCTGAATGGGTAATCAAGTTTAGGTCTGTATCTTGGATTTTGACTAAGCGGGCCTAGGGTTGACATTTGTTGACTTGTTAGGATTTTAGCCTAGATTGAACCTTTATTAATTGGGGATATTTTCTTCAGCGTTATTTGACTTTGTTAGATGATATTTGACTAGGCTTTGATCAGTTTGAGGACAAATTCTATGGAAGATGGTATTGGATTGTGGAAATTATTCTGGAATGAAGTAAGTGTCTTGGCTAGCTTTGTAGGGGAATTTTTCCTACTAATCGACATTATTTGATACATGCGGGGATGATGCATATACAAGGTGACGAGTGTATATACATGTACCAGGGTTTCATGCTCGGGAGTAAAAAATTATATGCTTCTTTGTGCCTTTGTTGAACTTGATGATCTCTTAATATATGCTTCATTTAATTCCATGACTAATAAACTCAATCATTTACATTAGAAATCATGTTAGAACATTTGACATCTTAGAAAAGAGTAAATGTGCTTTTGAGATTCGTTAGCATACTTAACTTGATTGTAGTTTCAGGAATATATATTTATACATGTTATTGTCATATCACATGAGATTCTTTATTCGTATTAAGAGATGGTTCTTGGGGCCTTCGGGCTATGCTTTGCACGATTGATATTTTTGTGCGCTTGATATGATGTTGAGTATTTCCATGCGATTGGAAATGAGATTGATTTGTGGTTATTACCCTACGAAAAGGAAGAACTTGAATTTCTTTTATGATCACTCATTTTTTAAGTTCTTATATGCCTTTTTCTTTCATTTCTATTGGTGTTTGTTGTTTTGTATAATACTTTCTGCTCGAGTTCCTTTGTAGCTACCTCTGCATTTTCCCTTTTGCCATGTTACTATTATAGCTTTGTGTTTACCCTGTTTGTTACTATTACCTCTGCACTTTCTCTCGATTTACTTCTATTACATGTCCTTTTCGAATTCATGTATTTACTTGTTATTAGCCCAGACGTGTTACATGCCTCTAATTGTCACGTGATTTACTTGCTAATTTCCTTAACCATCTACATGTATTCACTCACTACACACTTTCACTTACTATATGTCTTTACTTACTTTATATGCTTTTACCTACCATATGCGTTCACTGCTTAAATGCTTTTACTTGTTACAGGATTTTACTTGCCACCTGATTTCACATATTGAATGCCTTTATTTGATCCCCGTTCTTACTTAATAAACATCTTTACTCGTTTCATGATCTACTCTCTTTTGTTTAACCAGATTGGGTGACTTTTAGATTGGTTGTGTTTTATTCTTTGTGGAAGGCTTATCATTATGTACGGTAGACTAGCTTTTGACATTGGACCGCTCATTCTACTCGGTATGAATTGTATTACCTAGTTGAATATTGCATGTTTGTTTTCTTAGTATTACGTTGTGAAATTTTCCCACGTCTGGTTATTGTTGTGGTTTTATTTGATATTGTTGATATTGGGGACCGGATTGCACACCGTAACAGTGATACATACATACATATATATATATATACATACATATATATATATATATATATATATATATATATATATATATATATATGATTGCACACCGTAATAGTATTTATTGATATTGGGGATCGGGTTGTATGCCGCTACATTGTAATATATGTGAGATAGGGTTGCGCGCCGATGGAGAAAATCTGCTATGGTTATTCTTGCCTTTTGATATCTGTCATTGCATTGTGTTATGAGACAGAGAAGTGTTGATATTCTTGGGCTCTCTATCATTGTATTCTTGTTGTATTCATTATGTGATTATTTGTGTATCTTTCTCGTATTGCTCTTCCTGCTTATCATCTGCACAAGAAAAAACAATAAATGAGTATCTGTTAACTTAAAGCCTCGTCACTATTTCACCAAGGCTAGTTAAGATACATACCGAGTGCATGTATTCAGTTGTACATATGCTACACTTCTATGCCTTATGTGCAAATCTTGGAATCGCATAGCTATGGAAGATGGAGCCTTGCATTGAAGACGTTCCAGATTCAAGCTACCTTCTTACTCATGGTAGGTTAGGTCTTAAACTCTATTCATGTAAATTTCAAACAGATGTTGTACTTTTTCTTATTTTTGGTTTATAAATATAAATCATAATGACTCATGACTTGTACTACCTGTCCTTTGTGGTTTTGTATAATACTTTCCGCTTGAGTTCTTTGTAGCTACTTCTGCATTTTCCCTTTTGGAATGTTACTATTATAGCTCTGTCTTTTCTGTCAGTTATTCTTACACCTCGGCTTTCACTCGATTTACTTCTATTACATGTCTTCTTCGAATTCATGTATTTACTTGTTATTAGCTCATATATGTTACATGCCCTTAATTATCATGTGATTATTGCTAACTGCCTTAACCAGGTACATTTCTTCACTCACTACACATTTTCATTTACTCTATGTATTCACTTACTATATGCTTTTACTTACCATATGTAATCACTGATTAAATGGATTTACTTGCTACATACCTTTACTTGCTACTATATTTCACATATTGAATGCCTTAATTTGAACCATGTTCTTACTTGATAAACATTCTTTACTCGTTTCATGTTCTACTTTCTTTTGCTTAACCAGATTGGGTGACTTTTAGATTGGTTGTGTGTTATGCTTTGTGGAAGCTTTGTCATTATGTACGGCAGAATAGCTTTTGATATTGGACCGCTCATTCTACACGGTCTGAGTTGTATTGAGTATCGCGTGTTTGTTTTCTTAGTGTTCTATTTTGAACTTTTCCCGCATTTGGTGTGTGGTTTCATATGATATTGTTGATATTGGGGATTATGTTACATGCTACAATAGTGCTTATTGATACTGGGGGATCGAGTTGCACGTCGCAATAGTGTTCTTTATATATGTGGGAATGGGTTGCGCGCCGCAACGGAGAAAATGTATTATAGTTATTCTTGTCTTTTGATTTCTCTCATTACATTGTTTTTTGAGACTGAGAAGTGTTGATATTTTGGGGACCTCTGTCATTGTATTCTTGTTTCATTCATTACATGATTACGTATTTGTATATCTTTCTCATATTTCTCTTCTTGCTTATCATCTGCACAAGTAAAATAATAATTGAGTATTTGTTAACTTAAATCCTTGTCACTAGTTCACCGAAATTAGTTAAGATACTTACTGAGTACACGGGATCTGTTATACTTACGCTATATTTCTACGCCCTGTGTGCACATCTTGGAACCGCGTAGCTGTTGAAGATGGGGCCTTGCATCGAAGACGTTCCAGCTTCAAGCTACCTCTTACTTATGGTACTTTAAGTCTTAAACTCCATTCATGTAAATTTGAAATAGATGGTATACTTATTCTTCTTTTCAATTTGTAAATCTTAATCATTGTGGCTTATGACATGTACTACCAGTACTTGGGAGGTTGTATAGAATTCAGTCATTTTATCTTTTGTTATTAATACTCTATCCTTTAAGTTACCTTATTCTATGTTTGGCTTACATAGCGTTAGGGTTACGTGCCATTACGATTAGGTGGTTTTTGGTCGTAATAAGTTGGTATCAGAGCACTGGGTTCGTAGTTTCTATGAGTCATGAGCAAATGTCTAGTGGAGTCTTGCGGATCAAAATGGTGAAGTCCATGCCTATCTTCGAGAGGCTACATGGGTAAGCATCTTTAGCTAGTTTTCAATCAGTTTCAACTACTTTTTTATGACTTTTAACATCAAATCTATGAATTTCATAGTAGAAATTGGGGATTTTTAGTAGAATTTAGAATTTTGTAAATTTGAGATTTAGACCCCAAATACAAGTCGGATTTCGAAACAAATTGCATATCTGGGCTCGTGGCTCAATGGGTAATCAACTTTTGGTTTGAACTATGGGAATTGACTAAGCGGACCTGGGGTTGACGTTTGTTTACTTGTTAGGATTGTAGCCTAGATTGAACCTCAATTAATTGGGGATATTCTCTTTAGCATTATTTGACTTTGTTAGATGATATTTGACTAGGTTTTGATCATTTTGAGGACAAATTCTATTGAAGAAAGTATTGAATTGTGGAAATTATTCTGGAATAAAGTATGTGTCTTGGCTAGCTTTGTTGGAAAACTTTTCCTACTAATCAATATTATTTGATACATGGGGGTGATGCATATACGAGGTGACGAGCATATATGCATGTACCAGGGTTTTCATGCTCAGGAGGAAAAAATTATATGCTTCTTTGTGCCTTTGTTGAACTTGATGATCTCTTAATCTATGCTTCATTTAATACCATGACTAATAAACTCAATCATTTACATTAGAAATTATGTTAGAACATGTGACATCTTAAAAAGGAGTAAATGTATTTTCGAGATTCGTTAGCATACTTAACTTGATCATAGTATCAAGAATATATATATCTATACATGTTATTGTCATATCACACGAGATTCTTTATTCCTATTAAGAGATGGTTCTTGGGGCCTTCGGGCTATGCTTTGCACGATTGATGTTTTTGTGCACTTGATATGATGATGAGTATTTCCGTGCGGTTTGAAATGAGATTTATTTGGGCTTATTACCCTGCGAAAAGGAAGGAAGTTGAATTTATTTTATGATCACTCAATTTGTTAAGTTCTTACATGCCTTTTTCTTTAGTTTCTATTTGTGTTTGCTTTTTTGTATAATACTTTCTGCTTGAGATCCTTGGTAGCTACATCTGTGTTTTCTCTTTTGCCATGTTACTGTTATAGCAATGTGTTTACGCTGTCTATTACTGTTATACCTGCGCTTTCACTCGATTTACTTCTATTACATGTCCTTTTCGAATTCATCTATTTACTTGTCATTAGCCCAGACGTGTTACATGCCTCTAATTGTCATGTGATTTACTTGATAATTTCCTTAACCTGCTACATGTCTTCACTCACTACACGTTTTCACTTATTATATGTCTTTACTTACTTTATATGCTTTTACTTACCATATGCCTTCTCTGCTTAAATGCATTTACTTGATACTAGCTTCTACTTGCTACCTAATTTCACATATTGAATGCCTTTATTTGATCCTCGTTCTTACTTGATAAACATCTTTACTCGTTTCATGATCTACTCTCTTTTGTTTAACCAGATTGGGTGACTTTTATATTGGTTGTGTTCTATGCTTTGTGGAAGGCTTATCATTATATACGATAGACTAGCTTTTGACATTAGACTGCTCATTCTACTCGGTCTGAATTGTATTACCTAGTTGAATATTGCGTGTTTGTTTTCTTAGTGTTACGTTGTGAACTTTTCCCATATTTGGTTATTGTTGTGGTTTTATATGATATTGTTGATATTGGGGACCGGATTGCACGCCACAACAGTGATATATATATATATATATATATATATATATGGAATCGGATTGCACGCCGCAATAGTATTTATTGATATTGAGTATCGAGTTGCATACCGTTACAATGTTCATTGTATATGTCTGATCGGGTTGCGCGCCGATGGAGAAAATCTGTTATGGTTATTCTTGCCTTTTGATTTTTGTCATGACATTGTGTTATGAGACTGAGAAGTGCTGATATTCTGGGGCTCTCAGTCATTGTATTCTTGTTGTATTCATTATGTGATTATTTGTGTATCTTTCTCGTATTGCTCTTCATGCTTATCATTTGAACAGATAAAAACAATAAGTTAGTATTTATTAACTTAAAGCCTCATCACTATTTTACCAAGGTTAGTTAAGAATTAAGATACTTACTGGGTGCATGTATTCGGTTGTACTCATGCTACACTTTTATGCCTTGTGTGCAGATCTTGGAGTCGCGTAACTATGGAAGATGGATCCTTTCATCGAAGACGTTCTAGCTTCAAGCTACCTCTTACTCATGGTAGGTTAGGTCTTAAACCCTATTCATATAAATTTCAAACAGATATTGTACTTTTTCTTCTTTTTGGTTTATAAATATAACTCATAGTGGCTCATGACTTGTACTATCAATCCTTTGTGGTTTTGTATAATACATCCCGCTTGAGTTCCCTTGTAGCTATCTCTGCGTTTTCCTTTTTGGAGTGTTCTATTATAGCTATGTATTTTCTATCAATTATTGTTACACTTGGGCTTTCGCTCGATGTACTTCTATTACATGTCTTCTTCGAATTCATGTATTTAATTGTTATTAGCCCATACATGTACATTCCTTTAATTATCATGTGATTTACTTTCTAACTACCTTAACCTGGTACATGTCTTCACTCACTACACTTTTTAATTTACTATATGTCTTCACTTACTATATGCTTTTACTTACAATATGTCTTCACTGATTAAATGGATTTAGTTGCTACATACCTTTACTTGTTACATGATTTCACATATTGAATGCCTTCGTTTGAACCCTGTTCTTACTTGATAAACATTCTTTACTCATTTCATGTCTACTCTCTTTTATTTAACCGGATTGAGTGACTTTTAGATTGGTTGTGTGTTATACTTTGTGGAAGCTTTGTCATTATGTACGATTGACTAGCTTTTGACATTGGACCGCTCATCCTACTTGGTCTGAGTTATATTGAATATCGCGTGTTTGTTTTCTTAGTGTTCCATTTTGAATTTTTCTCGCAGTTGGTATGTGATTTCATATGATATGGTTGATATTGGGGATCAGGTTACATGCTACAATAGTGCTTACTGTTACTGGAGGATCGGGTTTCACACCGCAATAGTATTCTTTATATATGTGGGATTGGGTTGCGCGCCGCAACGGAGAAAATATATTATGGTTATTCTTGTCTTTTGATTTCTGTCATTGCATTATGTTGTGAGACTGAGAAGTGCTGATGTTTCGGGGCCCTCTGTCATTGTATTCTTGTTTCATTCATTACATGATTATGTATTTGTGTATCTTTTTCGTATTGATTTTCTTGCTTATCATCTGCACAAGTAAAATAATAATTGAGTATTTGCTAAATTAAAGCCTCGTCACTAGTTCACCGAGATTACTTAAGATACTTACTGAGTACATGGGACCTGTTATACTCACGTTATACTTCTACGCCTTGTGTGCAGATCTTGGAGCCGCGTAGCTGTTGAAGATGGAGCCTTGCATCGAAGACGTTCCAGCTTCAAACTACCTCTTACTCATGGTAGTTTAAGTCTTAAACTCTATTCATGTAAATTTGAAATAGATGGTGTACTTATTCTTCTTTTCAGTTTGTAAATCTTAATCGTAGTGGCTCATGACATGTACTACCAGTACTTGGGAGGTTGTATAGAATTCAATCATTTTATCTCTTGTTATTAATACTCTATCCTTTGAGTTACCTTGTTCTATATTTCGATTTCATAGAGTTAGGATTACGTGCCATTACGATTAGGTGGTTTTTTGTCGTGATAAGTTGGTATCTGAGCACAAGGTTCGTAGGTTCTACGAGTCACGAGAAAATATCTAGTAGAGTCTTGTAGATCAATATGGTGACGTCCATACTTATCTTCAATAGGCTACGTGGTATTTAGGAAACTTCCATGTTTTTCTCTCCTTATCGTGCGACCTGGTTTCAATTTGAAACCTGCAACTTTCATTCTTCTTATTCGTTCATATATGATGTTGATCATCAATTATCATTGTGCACTAATGGCTTATGATATTGCATTTAGGCTATGAAGGGTTGTCTATGCTTGATTAACGTCGTGATTTTTTGTCCGGGATTTGATGTTGGTGTATGGGTAAATCTTCCAATTGTTCATTTGTGGGATAAAGTGGATTCTTATATCTTATCGGCGAGTGTAGACTCGGGAGTAGTAATCGGCTGCCTAGTTGATTGTGATCATGCTGGCATCATGATAAGGTGTTGATTTGAGTCTAGCCGATGGGTTATCCTGCGCGTGAAGAGTTCAGGTCGCATGTTTCGTATAAGGCTTCTGTTTAGTGGAATGCATACACTATTATTTTTGGAGCACTTGAGGAAATTGGTTTGACTGTCACCGGGATGAGTATGCACTTGGCAGAGCCTTTTGAGTATTTTATTACTAGTATTGCATAAGGTTATGAGGTATTCAGCTGATTACTAGTGGGGGCTGGGGCAGCTATGAAGTATTGATATTGTGGGTTACCAACGATGTGTTCTATAGCTTCAAGCTAAGTAGGGGAGTCTGCTATCGACGATCGGATTGCATGGTCATGCATTGTTTTAGTTCTTGGACAAGATCTGCTTATGGATTGGCTATGATTTAACAAAAGGTTTCATCAGTAGATGCATGACATACTATACCTTTCGGGTAAATATTGGTCTTAGGAAAGAGTCAAGTTTGATGCTCGTTGTGGATGCAGTGTGCGAGCAACAGAAATCATTTGGTTGCTTTTTTAGGCTATTCAAGTGTTGGCAAAGTCGGTTTAGTCAGTGCATATCAGCCGTGTGGTGGATATTAAAGCAAGGTAGGTGAAAGGTTCTAATGAGTTCGAGATTCATATGTGGAATTTGAGGATCTTTGGATTTGTGTATGGTTAGAGCTCGAGATCGGTAATGAATGGTGTTCGGATTTGCGGTACTTCTACATCTAGAATCATTCTACATAGGAGTATTAGATAGATGCAAGAGAAAACTTCGAATTTGCAGAAGGTTCCTTTAGAGCGAGCATATCAGATTGAGTTACTTTTGGGTTTGGCAATCTGTATGACTCGGTTGAGTTAGAGGAGATCCGTTCTGATGACTTGATTATGTGTTAAAGTGTTTAAAAGAATTCACGATAGTTATGGCCACGGCTCGGGATTGATGTCTTCTACATGTATAAAAGGTGTGTTGTGTGTGGTGATGTCCTCATGTATTGAGTTAAATGGAAGGATCTTGATTGATGAGTGTTCAACTTGCTTGTGGTTCACAGTTGATTATGAAATCATGTGAACAGCCCTATCTTGTATCGAAAGGCCTGCCAACCAAGTATCAAAAAGAAAGAACAGCAAGCGAGCGTACTTTTGTTCGCTTCTTCTCCACCAAGCACAGAAGTTTAAGGATAAAAATTTTCATAATTTCATAGTTTAGCCTGATAGTGGTGGTGCGCCATGTGGGATTGAAAATTGTGAGCATAAGGTTGCGGTATAGTTTCGAAGGGAAGATTATGGGTTCTAGATGGCATGGATGATTTCAGATGTGTAAGAGAATGCTGGTACTATTTGATGTCGATAAGAAGAGTGCATGTTTCACCTTATTTTGCACTAGTCAAAACAAGATTCAACTTATGATTTTTCTGTTGTTGTTGAAAGAGAGTCGCCACCTTATATATGAAGGTATACTATGGTACCTATTTAATTACTACGTCATATTCTTTATTTGTCTGCTAACCGGTGAGATTATGGGTAAGGGTTCTTGTTCTTCTAAGGTGAAGGTGTTAGGCACACCTTAAAATCTACCTGAGGTAGCTCCATAAGACTTAGACTAGATTTAGAATTAATTATTTATACTATGCCTTATTAATATTCTAAAGATATGGTTTACCGTATATTAGGACATAATTCTTACAAAGGGTGTAGTTTAAATGGGTATGAATTTATAGAGAAAAATAACGTTAGTGCATATATACTTGAAAAGAGATTTTGAAAAGAGATATAGGATGTTTGTATATAATAAAGTATGTGAAAAGGAGAACTAAATTAAAACACTTGGTCCCAAAGCATAGAGGTGCATGTTGTTCTAATGGGGAAGAAGGGTACTATGGGAGTAGGCCTAAGATATACCTTGATCTTTTAGACTTGAAAGTAAAGCCATTTTTGAAAATTCTTTTGGGGCAACAGTGCTTCATATTTTGAAATGACTTGGTTCCCTTTGTTGAAGATAAAGCTTGCGATTCAGTTTGGTTTTTTTCTTTTTTGAAAGAGGAGTTGTCGTCCCTTGCTTAGCCTTGAGCTTAAAAGTCTTTTAAAAAAAAAGTGAGCGAAAATATAGTAATGATATAAACAATTTATAATTAGCGAACGGGAGATTACTTACTAAATAATTCTTCTTATAATCCTATGTTATTTAGGGCTTGCCTATGTTTTATATGACTTAAGGTATAAAGTAAAGCAATCAATCCAACATATAAGTGTTGTATACATGTGAGATAGAATAACAACAAAAGATGCAGCAAAGTGCAATAAGGCGGTAAACTAAGGTAACAAAGCGGTAAATAATAAAGGAGTTTAGGGGGAGACGATTGGACTCTGGTATTTGGGCCTCAAAGAGGTAGGACCAGCAGTAACAGGGACGGCGACAGCTGACTTTAGATTTTCAGAAAACAAAGCAATGCTGGACTTGGGCCTGAGTTCCTCAGGTACTCAGCGGGTCTAAACAAATGAAAATGTTCAAAAAAATAAGAAGAGAAGGTCATTAGATATATATTATGCATGTTCAACCATTTATGAAACATATAAACAAATTATTGGATCAAAAATATAACAAACTATGAATACCCAAATATTATGAGAAACTTATACTAATGTGGCGGTTATACATGGCAAGTAATTTATATTGAAAATCTTTCGTTGTCATTAAACACTAAACCCAAAGAGAACGACAAGTGTCAATGAATTAAGGGCTAGGAAGAGAGTTCCACTCAAGGTCAATGCCCCCTTTAAATCCCCCGATACTTCAAAGTTCCTAAGGGTCTCAAGGCCCATGGAAATGCTTGTGCCGGGGAGAGCAGTACAACCTAAAGTTCAACTCCACTCCTAAATACCCCTAACCAATAACGACTCATTTTTCCCTATAGGTTTAAGTGCCAATGACGCTCTTTCAATGTAAACCAACTATCACAATATAACCTACCACGGAAGTATATTTTTTCCCTCGATAGAATAACATAAGGCCATAAGAACAGTTTCATTTTTACAACTTCATTTCCCAAACTAAATGAAACATGCATTAACAAATCTGGAAGTCAGGTCCCAAACACATATAGAGATAGGAATACTATGATTACTGCCAAAAGAACCATACACTTGAGATCCTATCTAAAGAGCACATAGTTTAGATATGAAACAGTACAAATGCCTCTGTCTAAGAAAACATATCACATATTGGTTAGCCTAGGTCTTACCACTAGCACTGTCACGACCCAAACCCCGGTCGTGATGGCGCCCAACACCTTGTAGGGCAAGCCCGACCATTTAACATTTCCATTCCAATTATTAAACTTAAAAATACCAACTAAGTATAAACTCTCGTTTTCTTAATAACAAAAATAGTGCGGAAACCAAAATAACAGTAATAACAGTCCAATAGATCTGGCGTAGCAAGTCTAAGCCTCTAGATACAACTGGATATCATCCTATACATAAACAAGTCTAGTGTGGGAGTAAAAGAAATGACAAGAGGAGAAAATTGGGTCCTGCGGACGCCGGCAGCTACCTCGAATACTCCGACACTGAACCAAGCAGCAGCAAATAATCCCAGCTAAACCTCCGGGGTCCCTGTATCTGCACACAAGATGCAGGGAGTAAAGTGAGTACTCCAACTCAGTGAGTAATAGCAATAAATAACAACTGAAAGAAAGGAAATCCTGTAAGAACGCTATGCAGTTCTATAAATAACAGTAGGGCATTAACACTTGCTAAACAGGAAACATCTGGTAACAGTCTCCTACAGTCCAACAATTTACCCACACTGATGCGGCGTGCAGCCTGATCCTCACTAACACTGCTACGGCGTGCAGCCCGATCCGATATAATATATAAAATGCTGCGGCGTGCCCCGATCCAATATAATATATATAATGCTGCGGCGTGCAGCCCGATCCAATATAATAGTCGATTGCGCTCACTGGGGGTGTGTGCAGACTCCGGAAGGGCTCCATCAGCCCAAGCGTTATAATACTACGGCGTGCAGTCCGATCCATGTAATACATCACTACGGCGTGCAGTCTAATCCATATATATATATATCACTGCGGTGTGCAGTCCGATCCATATATGTATATATATACTACTGCGGCGTGCAGCCCGATCCGGTATATATCAAATACCCTCACTATGGGGTCCTTGACCCCTCTCAGTCAATATAGACTTGGCCTCTCGGGCCCCCCTAAGCTAAGACAGGTTATTCAACCCTAGGTGTTACTCATTTAGAGTGAAATTTGTTAATATCGGTTCATATTATGTTTTACAGTTAAGGATATAACTGAGAGTATGTGTTCAACAGGTAAAGTGTGGTCAATTAGCTCAACAGGCTCCCCTAAGGGTTCTACAGATAGGCACAAGGCCCCAAACGTGGCAACTAGCCCAAAATATACGGATAAATTCTCAATCTCAGTCAAGAAGTACAGTAAGTCCTCAATCGGGATGGACCGAGTCCAAATCCCTAGCAATAACATCACCACGCTCATCATACGATGCGTATCTCATCTCAACATAGCACCACATAGTGCAAATACGGGTTTTCAAACCCTCAGTATATCATTTATAACCATTACTCGCCTCAAACCGGCCAAAATCCTAGCTCGTCTTGCGCTTTCCTCGCAAATCAACCTCCTCAAGTGTAGAATCTGATCAAAACCACAAGGAATAGGTTATAATAAGCTAATGGAACACAACCCAATTAAAAGAACTCAAAAAACACCCAAAAACACGAAGTTGGCAAAACTCGAGCCCCGGGCCCGCTTCTCGAAAAATTTCAAAATTCATATTTTCGGAATCCTCATCTCGCCACGAGTCCGTACATATAAAATTATTCAAAATCGGAGTTATGGGCCACCAAATCCCAAATTTACATAGCAAAAATCAAGCCCTAATTCCTTCAATTTTTATACCCAAATTCAGAGAATTAATGGATGATTCTTTGATTAAATGACGTATCTAGGCCACGAGACTTACCTCCAATCACTTCCCGTCGAAATACCCTTCAAATTCTATCAACAAGCTCTCAAGGTAGTGTAAAAATGGTGGAAAAATGGCATAAGTCGCGGGTGAAATAACCCTTAAATGAAATCTGACGCCCAGGTCTTCCATCTATGCGATCGCGGTCGACCTTCCGCATTCGCGATGAATTAATTTCTCTTGCCTCAATTTTCCCCTACGCGAACGCGTCCACCTGCCCGTGATCGCGATGCACCAGGAACTTCCACTACGCGAACGCGTTAGACCCCACGCGATCGCGATACATAATCTTCCTCTTAAACGCAAACGCCAGCCAACCCTACGCGAACGCGATGGCCAATTCCAGGCCCTCACTAGGTTACTCTACGCGTTCGCATCCTTCCTCACGCGAACGCGTAGAAGGTTTTTCTTTTGCAATTTTTCACTGAAAATCTGCTATATTCAAATATAGAATTTAGTCCGTTTGACCACTCGAATTCATCCCGAGGCCCCCGGGACCTCAACCAAAGACACCAACATATCCCGAAACATCATACAAACTTGTTCCAATCATAAAAACACATACAACAACTCAAGAATCATCAAATTACCACGGATTCAAGCCTAAATTTTCTTTAAACTTTCGAAAATATCATTCGATCAAAAACCCAACCAAACGACGTCCAAATGACCTGAAAATTTGCAGACATATCCAAAATCACCTAACGAAGCTACTGCAACTCTCGGAATTCCATTCCGAC
>MU746430.1:30795-44015 GCA_026770625.1 Nicotiana glauca
AGGAGATCTACACCGCCTACCATACAACGCCTCATACGGGGCCATCTGAATACTCGACTGATAATTGTTGCTATAGGCAAACTCTGCAAGCATCAAAAACTCATCCCATGACCCTCCAAAATCTACACAGGCACGCAACATGTCCTCTAAAATCTGAATAGTGCGCTCGGACTGTCCGTCCGTCTGAGGATGGAATGTTGTGCTCAACTCCACCTGCGTACCCAACTCCCGCTGAAATACCCTCCAGAACTAAAAAGTGAACTGTGTACCTCTATCCGAGATAATAGACACTGGAACTCCATGTAACCTGACAATCTCCCGAATAAAGATCCCTGCCAGCCGCTCCGATGAGTAAGTAGTACATACTGGAATGAAGTGCGCGGATTTGGTCAGCCGATCCACAATCACCCAAACTGAATCAAACTTCCTTGAAGTCCGTGGGAGACCACTCACAAAATCCATAGTAATCCGCTCCCATTTCCACTCAGGAATAACCATACGCTGAATAACACCGCTCGGTCTCTGATGCTCGTACTTGACCTGCTGACAGTTGAGGCAACGGGCTACATAACTCACAATATCCTTCTTCATCCTCCTCCACCAGTAATGCTGTCTCAAGTCCTGATACATCTTCGCGGCACCCGGATGAATGGAGTACCGCGAGCTGTGAGCCTCCTCTAGTATCAACTCTCGAAGTCCATCTACATTGGGCACGCAAATCCGGCCCTGCATCCGCAACACACCATCACTATCAATAATCACATCCTTGGCATCATCGTGCCGAACCCTGTCCTTGAGGACAAGCAAATGTGGATCATCATACTGGCGCTCTCTGATGCGATCATACAAGGAGGACCGAGAAACAATATAAGCCAAGACCCGACTCGGCTCTGAAATATCAAATCTCACCATCCGATTGGCCAATGCCTGAACATCAACTGCGAAGGGTCTCTCCCCAACTGGAATATACGCCAAGCTGCCCATACTAACTGCCTTCCAACTCAAAGCATCGGCCACTACATTGGCCTTCCCCGGATGATACAATATGGTAATGTTATAATCCTTAAGCAACTCAAGCCACCTCCGCTATCTCAAATTAAGATCTTTCTATTTGAACAGATGCTGAAGGCTGCGATGATCAGTATACACATCATAAGAAACACCATACAAGTAGTGCCTCCAAATCTTCAGAGCATGAACTATAGCTGCTAACTCCAAATTGTGCACAGTGTAGTTCTTCTCATGGGGCTTCAACTGGCGAGAAGCATACGCAATAATTCTACCCTCCTGCATCAACACACATCTGATGCCAACTCTCGAGGCACCACAATACATGGTGTAGGAACCTGAAGCTGATGGCAATATCATAACTGGAGCCGTGGTTAATGCTGTCTTGAGCTTATGAAAGCTCTCCTCACACTCCTCGGACCACACAAATAGAGCACCCTTCTGAGTCAACTTAGTCAAGGGTGATGCAATAGAAGAAAATCCCTGGACAAACCGGCGATAATACCCTGCCAACCCAAGGAAACTACGGATCTCAGTGGCTGAGGTCGGTCTAGGCCAGCTCTGCACTGCCTCTATCTTCTTCGGATCCACCTGTATACCATCACTGGACACCACGTGTCCCAGAAAAGCCACAGACCCGAGCCAGAACTCACANTGCCCATATCTCGTCCTGAAAGTTGTCTTCATAATATCAGAATCCCTGATCTTCAGCTGGTGATAGCCTGATCGAAGATCAATCTTTGAGAATACCCTCGCTCCCTGGAGCTGATCAAACAAGTCATCAATACGGGGTAGGGGATACTTATTCTTCACTGTCACCTTGTTCAGCTGCCTGTAATCAATACGCATTCTCATTGAGCCATCTTTCTTTTTCACAAATAAGACCAATGCACCCTACGGTGACACACTAGAATGAATAAACCCCTTATCTAGGAGTTCCTGAAGCTGCTCCTTCAACTCCTTCAACTCAGTTGGTGCCATACGATAGGGAGGAATACAGATAGGATGAGTGCCCGGCACCAGATCAATACCAAAATCAATATCCCTGTCTAGTGGCATACCCGGCAGGTCTGCTGGGAATACGTCTGGAAAATCCCTCACAACGGGAACAGAATCAAGGCTAGGAGTCTCAGTTCCAATATCTCTCACAAATGCCAAATATGATAAACAACCATTCCCAACCATTCGATGGGCCTTCAAGAAAGAGATTACCCTGCTGGGTACATAATCAGTCATACCACGCCACTCGATCCTCGAAATACCCGGCACGGAGATAGCCAATGCATGCCTAGAATAACATCGAAATCAACCATGCTCAATAGCAGTAAGTCAACTCGGGTCTCCAGGCCCCCAATAGTAACAAGACAGGACCGATATACATGGTCCACAATGATAGTATCGCCCACCGGGGTAGATACGTGCACAGGTAACGCAAGACACCCTCGAGTCGTCCCCAAATAATGAGCAAAGTATGAAGATACATAGGAATATGTGGACCCAGGATCAAATAGAACTAAGGCATCCCTGTGGCAGACTGAAATAATACCTGTGATAACAGCATCCGAAACAACAGCATCTGAACGACCTTGGAGAGCATAGAATCGGGCCTGACCACCACCCGATCGGCCTCCCCCTCTGGGGCGACCCCTATCTGCCTGACCCTCACCCCTAGCTGACGGGGCGGGTACTGAAGATATTAGGCCAGAAGATGAGGGTTGGCCCCTCTGCTGAGATGAACTGGATGCACGGCGGGGAGACTCCCTCCGCATATGCCCGAACTCACCACACTCATAACAACTCCCGGGTGCTGGGAACTGGGACTAATGGGAACCCTTCGCGCCGGAGTGGCTAGCTGATGTACTCGGCCGGGATGAACCCTGAACTGATGGGGCATGAGACGAACTCTGCGCTGGAAGTGCACTAAGAGATGGCTGACTCTACTGAGAGCCCTGATAACCCCGACCAGAAGGTGACCCACGATACTATGAGCAAGCTGACTGATGAGGCCTGGAAGATCGACCTCTGCTCTACTGAACCTAGCCCCTAGACTGAGCACCACTGAAGCTACCTGATCCTCGAGGCCTCTTGGCCTCCCTCTACTCTCTCTCCTGACGGTGAGTCGTCTCAATATCACGAGCAATATCCACAGCATCCTCGAAGGTATGGCTCAGGATCCTCTCTCGAGTCATCAGAATACGGATGGGACAAATGAATCTATCTACAAATCGCCTGATCCTCTCCTGATCAGTTGGAACCATCCATGGAGAATAACGAGCTAACTCTGAGAATCTCACCTCATACTGCATCACAAACATATCTCCCTGACGGAGCCACTCAAACTACCTACGCAACTCCTCTCTCTGCGACCGCGGTACCCATTTCTCCAGAAAAATAGTGGAGAATTCCTGCCATGTCAATGGTGTTGCACCTGCTGGCCTGCGGCGCTCATATACCTCCCACCATGTAAAGGCTGCTCCTGAGAACTGAAAGGTGGTAATTGATACACCACTCGACTCTAGGATCCCTGCTGTATGGAGCATATGTCGACACTTGTCGAGAAAACCCTGGGCGTCCTCGCCCGGAATACCACTGAATGTAGGAGGTGAAAGCCTACTGAACCTCTCAAGACGACGTTGCTCATAGTCTGGCATAATTGGAACCATAACATCCTGAACCGGTGCAACCGGCTGAACTAGGGCCACTGGCTGGACTGGGGCAACCTGCTGAACTAGTGGCGCCTCTGGTGTCTGCAAACCCTGCACTACCTGCTCAGGAGTGCGAGCTGCGGAGGTCTGATGACCACCCCCGGTCTGAGATGTAGTTGTTGCGGTAGTGGCCAAGACTGCCTGTGCCAGGCCAGTGCAAACGGATAAAATCTGAGCTAGGGCCTCCTAAAGACCCGGAATCACAATAAGCACAGCTGGTGCCTGAGCAGGTGCTGCTGGAGTCTGTACAGCTGGAGGCTGATTCTGAATTGGGGCAACTGGTGGGTCAACTGGTGTTCCCCTGCTGCTCTGCCTCGACCACGACCACGGCCGCGTCCACAGCCTCTCATGGGTGGCACTGGTGGTCGTCTACCACGTCTGGTAGTACGTGTTCTCGCCATCTGCGAGAGAATAGAGTACAAAAATTTAGTTCTCGGATCAACAAAGTCGCACGACAAGAATTCCAAAAATATTAAGTGTTTCCTAAGGGTTCTGCAACCTCTAGAGGATAAGTACAGGCGTCTCCGTACCGATCCGCGAGACTCTACTAAACCTGCTCATGACTCGCGAGACCTGGTAACCTAGGCTCTGATACCAACTTGTCATGACCCAAACCCCAGTCGTGATGGTGCCCAACACCTTGTAGGGCAAGCCCGACCATTTAACATTTCCATTCCAATTATTAAACTTAAAAATACCAATTAAGTATAAACTCTCATTTTCTTAATAACAAAAATAGTGCGGAAACCAAAATAATAGTAATAACAGCCCAATAGATCTGGCATCGCAAGTCTGAGCCTCTAGATACAACTGGATATCATCCTATACAAAAACAAGTCTAGTGCGGGAGTAAAAGAAATGACAAGAGGAGAAAATCGGGTCCTACGGACGTCGGCAGCTACCTCGAATACTCCGACACTAAACCGAGCAGCAGCAAATAATCCCAGCTAAACCTCTGGGGTCCCTGTATCTGCACACAAGGTGCAGGGAGTAAAGTGAGTACTCCAACTTAGTGAGTAATAGCAATAAATAACAATTGAAAGAAAGGAAATCCTGTAAGAACGCTATGCAGTTCTATAAATAACAGTAGGGCATTAACACTTGCTAAACAAGAAACATCTGGTAACAGTCTCCTACAGTCCAACAATTTACCCACACTATTGCGGCGTGCAGCCCGATCCGATATAATATATAAAATGTTGCGACGTGCAGCCCGATCCAATATAATATATATAATGCTGCGGCGTGCAGCCAAATCCAATATAATAGTTGACTGCGCTCACTGGGGGTGTGTGCAAACTCCAGAGGGGCACCTTCAGCCCAAGCGCTATAATACTGCGGCATGCAGTCCGATCTATATAATACATCACTGCGGCGTGCAGTCCGATCCATATATATATCACTGTGGCGTGTAGTCCGATCCATATATGTATATATATACTACTGCGGCGTGCAGCCCGATCCAGTATATATCAAATACCCTCACTATGGGGTCCTTGACCCCTCTTAATCAATATAGACTTGGCCTCTCGGGCCCCCCTCAGCTAAGACAGGGTATTCAACCCTAGGTGTTACTCATTTAGAGTGAAATTTGTTAATACCGGTTCATATTATGTTTTACAGTTAAGGATACAACTGAGAGTGTGTGTTCAACAGGTAAAGTGTGGTCAATTAGCTCAACAGGCTCCCCTAAGGGTTCTACAGATCGGCACAAGTCCCCAAACATGGCAACTAGCCCAAAATATACGGATATAATCTCAGTCAAGCAGTACAGTAAGTCCTCAATCGGGATGGACCGAGTCCAAATCCCTAGCAATAACATCACCACGCTCATCATACGGTGCATATCTCATCTCAACATAGCACCACATAGTGCAAATACGGGTTTTCAAACCCTCAGTATATCATTTATAACCATTACTCACCTCAAACTGGCCAAAATCCTAGCTCGTCTTGCGCTTGCCTCGTAAATCGACCTCCTAGAATGTAGAATCTGATCTAAACCACAAGCAATAGGTTATAATAAGCTAATGGGACACAACCCAATTGAAAGAACTCGAAAAACACCCAAAAACATGAAGTTGGCAAAACCCGAGCCCCGGGCCCACTTCTCGAAAAATTTCGAAATTCACATTTTCGGAATCCTCGTCTCGCCACAAGTCCGTACATATAAAATTTATCAAAATCAGAGTTCAAATGGGCCACCAAATCCCAAATTTACATAGCAAAAACCAAGCCCTAATTCCTTCAATTTTTATACCCAAATTCAGAGAATTAATGGATGATTCTTCGATTAAATGACGTATCTAGGTGTGATGCCCCGGCCCATCGTCACGTGAGTTATCGCCCCATTTTCCCCTCATTTTGTTGCTTCATGTTTCTATATCAGTATTAGAGTCTACCGGGTGTAATTGAATTGGTTTTGGTTGAATAAGGCACATAGCCTTTTAGAAGGAAGTTTGTTTTAGAAAAGTCAACCGGAAGTTGACTATATAGTTAGAGGCCTCGGATGCGATTTCTGGTGGTTCGGTTAGCTTCGGGGGAGGATTTGTAACTTAGGAGAGCGATCGGAATTGAATTTTGAGGTCCGGTGTAGAAATAGGCTTGAATTGGCGAATTTGGAATTTTGGCGAATTCCGGTTGATAGGTGAGATTTTGATCCGAGGGTCGGAATGGAATTCCGAGAGTTGCAGTAGCTTCGTTAGGAGATTTTGGTTATGTCTTCAAATTTTCAGGTCATTCGGAAGTCGTTTGGTCGAGTTTTTGATCGAATGAGAGTTTCGGAAGTTTGAAGGAAACTTAGGCTTGAATACGTGGTGAATTGATGATTTTTGTGTTGTTTGGCATGTTTTGATGATTGGAACAAGTTCGTATGAAGTTTTTGAGTAGGTTGGTGTTTTTGGTTGAGGTCCCGGGGGCCTCGGGGTGATTTCGGATGGTTAAACGGGAATTTGGAAAGCACGCAGCAGGTCTGGTCTTCAGGCTTCTGGTATTTCCGCATCTGCGGAAAAGGAGCCGCAGGAGCGGTTCCGCAGATGCGGCCATAAGGTCGCATAAGCGATTTTTGAGGGGCTTGGAGTTTTTCGCAAAAGCGGACATGTGGACCGCAGAAGCGGTCCCGCATTTGCGATTTCTTTACCGCAGAAGCGGTCCTGGGTAAAAGTCATAGAACCGCAGAAGTGGATAAAGAACCGCAAAAGCGGTGTCGCAGAAGAGGAAACTGCTGTTCAGGGGTATATAATTTTACCTTTGCGAATGTTTGAAGCATCGGACTAAGGAGATTTTAGGCGATTTTCGAAGAGGGTTTCGAGGGTCTTCATCAGGTATGAATTCTTGGTCTTAGATTATGTTGTTATGGTGTAAAAACGTGGATTTACACCGAAAATGCAAGGGAATTAAGGCTAAAAATGGAGGTTAGGGGTTGAATTTGAAAGAATTTTAGCTAGTGATTTGAGGGGTCAAATGGAATCCGATTTTTGTGAATTTGATATGTACGGACTCGTGGTGAGACGAATATTTCGAAAATGTGAATTTCGTAATTTTTTGAGAAGCGTGCCCGGGGCTTGAGTTTTGCCAACTTCGTGTTTTTGGGTGTTTTTCGAGTTCTTTCAATTGGGTTATGTCTCATCAGCTTATTGTAACCTATTCCTTGTGGTTTTGTTCAGATTCTAAACTCGAGGAGGTCGATTTGCGAGGAAAGCGCAAGGCGAGCTAGGATTTTGGCCGGTTTGAGGTGAGTAATGGTTATGAATGATATATTGAGGGTTTGAAACCCCGTATTTGCACTATACGGTGCTATGTTGAGATGAAATGTGTGCCGTGTGATGAGCGTGGCAATATTGTGGCTTAGGATTCGAACTTGGTCCATCTCGATTGATGGCTTACTGTACTTTTTGACTGAGACTGAGCTTAGATCCGTACATTTTGGGCTAGTTGCCATGTTTGGGGCCTTGTGCCGATCTGTAGAACCCATATGGGAGTCCGTTGAGCTAATTGACCACATTTTACCTGTTGAACACGTACTCTCAGTCATATCCTTAATTGTAAAACATAATATGAACCGGTATTAGCAAATTACACTCTAAATGAGTAATACCTAGGGTTGAATACCATGTCTTAGCTGAGTCGGCCCGAGAGGCCAAGTCTATATTGACTGAGAGGGGTCAAGGACCCCATAGTGAGGGTATTTGATATATACCGGATCCGGCTGCACGCCGCAGTAGTATATATATACATATATGGATCGGCCTGCACGCCGCAGTGATATATATATGGATCGGACTGCTCGCCGCAGTGATATATATATGGATCGGACTGCACGCCGCAGTGATATATTATATGGATCGGACTGCACGCCGCAGTATTATAGCGCTTGGGCTGAAGGAGCCCCTCCGGAGTCTGCACACACCCCCAGTAAGCGCAGTCGACTATTATATTGGATCGGGTTGCACGCCGCAACATCTTATATATTATATCGGATTAGGCTACACGCCGCAGTAGTGTTAGTAAGGATCGGGCTGCGCGCCATAGCAGTGTTGGTAAATTGTTGGACTGTAGGAGATTGTTACAAGATTTTTCCTGTTTAGCAAATGTTAATGCCCTACTGTTATTTATAGAACTGCATAGTGTTCTTACAGGATTTCTTTCCTTCAGTTATTATTTATTGTTGTTACTCACTGAGTTGGAGTACTCACTCTACTCCCTGCACCTTTTGTGTATATACAGGGAACCAGGAGGCTAGTTGATATCTTGTTGCTGCTCAGTTTAGTCTCGGAGTTATCGAGGTAGCTACCAGATTCCGCAGGACCCGATCTCTCCTTTTGATATTTCCTTTACTCATGCATTAGACTGGACATGTATACGATATTATTCCGTTGTATTTAGAGGCTCAGACTTGTGACGCCAGAACCTTATGGGCTGTTATTTTGATTATTTTGTTCTCCGCACTCACTTTATAATTATTATGAAAATAAGGGTTTATGATTAAATTTGAAATTTTGGATTTATAATTAGAATGGAAATGCGAAATGGTCGGGCTTGCCTAACAAGGTGTTGGGCGCCATCACGACCGGGGTTTTGGGTCGTGACAAGTTGGTATCAGAGCCTAGGTTACTTGGTCTCGTGAGTCATGAGCCGGTTTAGTAGAGTATCGCGGATCGGTACGGAGACGTCTGTACTTATCCTCGAGAGGTTGCAGAACCCTTAGGAAACATTTCATATTTTTGGAATTCTTGTCGTGCGACTTTGTTGATCCGAGAACTAAATTTCTGTACTCTATTCTCTTGCAGATGGCGAGAACACGTACTACCGGACGTGGCAGACGACCACCAGTGCCACACACTAGAGGTCGTGGATGCGGCCGTGGTCGTGGTCTAGGCAAAGCAGTAGTGGCAGCACCAGTTGCCCCTATTCAGGATCAGTCTCCAGCTGTAGAGACTCCAGCAGCACCTGCTCAGGCACCAGCTGTGCCTATAGTGATTCCAGGTCTTCAGGAGGCCCTAGCTCAGATTTTATCGGTTTGCACTGGTCTGGCTTAGGCAGTCTCGGCCACTACCGCAGCAGCTACATCTCATACCGGGGGTAGTCATTAGACCCCCACAGCTCGCGCTCCAGAGCAGGTAATGCAGGGTCTACAGACACCAAAAGGCTACACCAGTTCAGCAGGTTGCCCCAGTCCAGCCAGTGGCCCCAGTTCAGCCGGTTGCACCGGTTCAGGATGTTATGGTTCTAGTTATGCCAGACAATGAGCAGTGTCGTCTTGAGAGGTTCAGTAGGCTTTCACCTCCTACATTCAGTGGCATTCCGGGAAAGGACGCCCAGGGTTTTCTCGATAAGTGTTGACGTATGCTCCGTACAGCAGGGATCCTAGAGTCGAGTGGTGTATCATTTACCACCTTTCAGTTCTCAGGAGCAGCCTTTACATGGTGGGAGGCATATGAGCGTCGCAGGCCGGCAGGTGCAGCACCATTGACATAGCAGGAGTTCTCCACTATTTTTCTGGAGAAATGGGTACCATGGTCGCAGAGAGAGGAGCTGCATAGGCAGTTTGAGTGGCTCCGTCAGGGAGATATGTCTGTGACGTAGTATGAGGTGAGATTCTTAAAGTTAGCTCGTTATGCTCCATGGATGGTTCCGACTGATGAGGAGAGGATCAGGCGATTTGTTAACAGACTCATTTATCCCATTCGTATTCTGATGACTCAAGAGAGGATCATGAGCCATACCTTTGAGGATGCAGTGGATATTGCTCGTGAAATTGAGACGGCTCGCCGTCAGGAGAGAGAGGAGAGGGAGGCCAAGAGGCATCGAGGATCAGGTATCTTCAGTGGTGCTCCGTCTAGGGGCCAGGTTCAACAGAGTAGAGGTCGATCTTCTAGGCCCCATCAGTCAGCTCGCTCAGAGTATCGTGGGCCATCTTCTGGTCAGGGTTATCAGGGCTCTCAACAGAGTCAGCCATCTCTTAGTGCACTTCCAGCACAGAGTTCGTCTCATGCCCCATCAGTTCAGGGTTCATTCCGGCCGCATGCATCAGCTAGCCACTCTGGCACGAGGGGTTCCCATCAGTCCCAGTTACCAGCACCCAGGAGTTGCTATGAGTGTGGTGAGTTCGGGCATATGCGGAGGGAGTGTCCCCGCCGTGCATCCAGTTCATCTCAGCTGAGGGGCCAGCCCTCATCTTCTGGCCCGGTATCTTCAGCACTCGCCCCGCCAGCTAGGGGTGAGGGTCAGGAAGCTAGGGGTTGCCCCAGAGGGGGAGGCCGATCGGGTGGTGGTCAGGCCCGATTCTATGCTCTCCAGGGCCGTTCAGATGTTGTTGCTTCGGATGCTGTTATCACAGGTACTATTTTAGTCTGCCACAGGGATGCCTCAATTTTATTTGATCCTGGCTCCACATATTCCTATGTATCTTCATACTTTACTCATCATTTGGGTACGACCCGAGGGTTTCTTGCATTGCCTGTGCATGTATCTACCCCGGTGGGCGATACTATTATTGTGGACCATGTGTATCGGTCCTGTCTTGTTACTATTGGGGGTCTGGAGACCCGAGTTGATTTATTGCTATTGAGTATGGTTGATTTTAATGTTATTTTGGGCATGGATTGTCTATCTCTATGTCATGCTATTCTGGACTGTCACGCCAAGACAGTCACATAGGCTATGCCGGGCATCCCGAGGATCGAGCGGCACGGTACGACTGATTATGTACCCAGCAGGGTAATTTCTTTCTTAAAGGCCCAGCGGATGGTTGGGAAGGGATGTTTATCATATTTGGCATTTGTGAGAGATGTTGGAGCTGAGACTCCCAGCCTTGATTCTGTTCCCGTTGTGAGGGATTTTTCGGATATGTTTCCTTCGGACCTGCCGGGCATGCCGCCAGATAGGGATATTGATTTTGGTACTGATTTGGTGACGGGCACTCAGCCTATCTCTATTCCTCCCTATCGTATGGCAGCAGCTGAGTTGAAGGAACAACTTTAGGAACTCCTAGATAAGGGGTTTATTCGTCCTAGTGTGTCACCGTGGGTGCACCGGTCTTATTTGTGAAAAAGAAAGATGGCTCAATGAGAATGTGTATTGATTATAGGCAGCTGAACAAGGTGACAGTGAAGAATAAGTATCCCCTACCCCGTATTGATGACTTGTTTGATCAGCTCCAAGGAGCGAGAGTATTCTCGAAGATTGATCTTCGATCAGGCTATCACCAGCTGAAGATCAGGGATTCTAATATTATGAAGACAGCTTTCAGGACGAGATATGGGCATTATGAGTTTCTAGTTATGTCTTTTGGGCTGACTAATGCCCCAGCAGCGTTCATGCATTTGATGAACAGCGTGTTCCGGCCGTATCTGGATTCCTTTGTGATTGTGTTTATTGATGACATCCTGGTGTACTCTCGTAGCCAGGAGGAGCATGCTCAGCATTTGAGAGTGGTATTGTAGAGGCTGAGAGAGGAGAAGCTTTATGCAAAGTTCTCCAAGTGTGAGTTTTGGCTTGAGTCTATCGCTTTTATGGGCCACGTGGTGTCCAGTGATGGTATACAGGTAGATCCGAAGAAGATAGAGGCGGTGCAGAGCTGGCCTAGATCGACCTCAGCCACTGAGATTCGTAGTTTCCTTGGGTTGGCAGGATATTACCGTCGGTTTGTTCAGGGATTCTCTTCTATTGCATCACCCTTGACCAGGTTGACTCAGAAGGGTGCTCCATTTGTGTGGTCCGAGGAGTGTGAGGAGAGCTTTCAGAAGCTCAAGACAGCATTGACCACGGCTCCAGTTTTGATATTGCCAGCAGCTTCAGGTTCCTACACCGTGTATTGTAATGCCTCGAGAGTTGGCATTGGATGTGTGCTAATGCAGGAGGGTAGGGTTATTGCATATGCTTCTCATCAGTTGAAGCCCCATGAGAAGAACTACCCTGTGCACGATTTGGAGTTAGCAGCTATAGTTCATGCTCTGAAGATTTGGAGGCACTACTTGTATGGTGTTTCCTTTGAGGTGTATACTGATCATCGCAGCCTTCAGCATCTGTTCAAACAGAAAGATATTAATTTGAGACAACGCAGGTGGCTTGAGTTTCTTAAGGATTATGATATCACCGTATTGTATCATCCGTGGAAGGCCAATGTAGTGGCCGATACTTTGAGCCGAAATGCAGTTAGTATGGGCAGCCTGGCGTATATTATAGTTGGGGAGAGACCCTTTGCAGTTGATGTTCAGGCATTGGCCAATCGGTTAGTGAGATTGGATATTTCATAGCCCAGCAGGGTGTTGGCTTGCGTCGTTTCTCGGTCTTCCTTATATGATCGCATTTGTGAGTGCCAGTATGATGATCCACACTTGTTTGTCCTTAAGGATAGAGTTCAGCACGATGATACCAGAGATGTGATTATTGATAGTGATGGTATGTTACAGATGCAGGACCGTATTTGCGTGCCCAATGTAGATGGACTTCGAGAGTTGATACTAAAAGAGGCTCACAGCTCGCGGTACTCCATCCATCCGGTGCCGCGAAGATGTATCAGGACTTGAGACAGCATTACTGGTGGAGGAGGATGAAGAAGGATATTGTAAGTTATGTAGCCTGATGCCTCAACTGTCAGTAGGTCAAGTACGAGCATCAGAGACCAGGCGGTATTCTTCAGCGTATGGTTATTCTTGAGTGGAAATGGGAGCGGATTACTATGGATTTCGTGAGTGGTCTCCCTCGGACTTAGAGGAAGTTTGATTCAGTTTGGGTGATTGTGGATCGGCTAACCAAATTCGCGCACTTCATTCCAGTATGTACTACTTACTCGTCGGAGCGGCTGGCAGGGATCTTTATTCGGGAGATTGTCAGGTTACATGGAGTTCTAGTGTCTATTATATCGGATAGAGGTACATAGTTCACTTCTCAGTTCTGGAGGGTATTTCAGCGGGAGTTGGGTACGCAGGTGGAGTTGAGCACAGCATTCCATCCTCAGACGGATGGACAGTCCGAGCGCACTATTCAGATTTTAGAGGACATGTT